>JAOUQX010000024.1:8778993-8789590 GCA_028566295.1 Liobagrus marginatus
TATATATATATATATATATATATATACTAACACACAAACCCATACATAGAAACTCACAAATAAGATTTGCCAAACACTTTCTGTACTTTCTGTACAGAGAACCAAGACATCAACCTGAAAGTGCGACAAACTCTCGGAAGTGACAACAGAGTGAAGGTACAGTGTGTGTGTGTGTGTGTGTGTGTCTTTATAATTTAAAACTTTAGCCTTTTTTCCCCTGATAACATTAATGTATGCATGACAATAAATCTTGTTGAATCTTGAATGTATGTATGAATGGATTTAAAGGTACATTTTTTTCAATTAATTTTGAGCAGAAGTGTTATTTATTTGTTTGTTTGTTTACTTGTTTATTTTGGTGATGTCTTGTGCGTGCGTGTGTGTGTGTGTGTGTGTGTGTTAGTACGGCGTGCCAGTCATCAAGTACGATCGGCACGGATTCCGAGCCAGGCCACGGCAGCTGCTGATGACCGGCTCTTCTGTCGTTCTCGTTCAGGAGTCCAAAATCAAACAGCGCGTTGACTACAGCTCCCTGCTGGGTACGAGTGAACTGGGGAACGGGCTTGGGGCCACAATAAATGAATCAACGGTTTTGATCAAATCTTCTACATTAAGATAAAAGCCAGTGCATTTTAGTGATAGTTATTTCATAGATATATATTTAGTAATAATGTGAGGGAGAAACGCAGTTTCCTAGAAAATGAGAAAAGAAAAGAAAAACAAGGCTCGGGAAGTCCAAGTACGTACTGTATAAACACCACAGATCATTAAACAGTTCTTGCATCATGTGTTGTTTTGGACGGCTCATATGAATGACCACTCATGGGTCTCTGATTTGTTGATCTTGTGATCTGTTGCTCATTAACAAGTTTTGGGTTGTGACTTTTATGTCATCAGTTTTAATTTTGTCATTCTGTAGGCATCTCAGTCAGTTCCCTCAGTGATGGCTTTTTTGTCCTGCATGTGCCCACGGCTGACAGCAAGCAGAAGGTGAGACAAGTCATACTGACATCTCAATACGGGAAACCTGGCAGCCCGTGACCTCTGACCTTTCCGCTTTCAGGGCGATCTTGTGCTTCAGAGTGACCATGTGATCGAGGCCGTCACCAAACTCGCCATCCTGTCAGACAAGATACACAACGTCAATGTCAGTCAGGACAGGTGTGTGTGTGAACCTTTTTTATGAGGACACAAATTAGTATAATAACATGAGTGTTACACTGTTATTATGACGTAAGCATGTTTTATGGGGACATTTCATGAGTCCCCATAAGTAAAATAGCTTTAAAAACATATTAAACAATGTTTTATTAAAAATGTAAAAATGCTGAATGCTTTGTGTGATGTGTAGGTTTAGGAGTAGGGTAGGGGAATAGAATGTACAGTTTGTACACTATAAAAACCATTACGCCTATTGAATGTCCTCGCTAAGATAGCAAAACAGGTGTGAGTTTGTGTTTGAGATGGGTTTGATGTTCAAAAAGGGACGCCTCTACCTTTCTCAGTATTAGGTTTGCAATAGCACGGGGCAAAGAAGGCATCATCGACTTCACCTCAGGGTCGGAGCTACGAGTGGTCAAGGCTAAGAACGGACACCTGTTTGTGGTGAGCTTTGGTGCACCCATGACACCTCGTACACCTTCATTTTGATTTTGCTGACATTCCGCTTAATGAAATAGCATCACAGATTTTAGAACACACGCTAAAGACACAGCTGCTCTCAAATCAGCGGTAATGAACAGAAAAACATCAAGCTGTTTGGGCAAATGGGCAAATCCCCACTTTTCAAAATCTGGTGAGAAACCTTCCCAAGATCAGCAGCTGTTTGAACAGAAAAGAGGGAAATAACGCAGTGTAATGCCCACGACGCAGTTGGAAGAGTTGGTCAGATGTACATACACATCACCCCTATGATACTTGATTATAAATAACAGTAAGGCACAGGAAGGTGCCGGAAACCGAACCAGTGCGCTTGTGCAACACTTCTGATGAACTGAACAAGGTTAGAGACAGAGAGAGACAAGGCAGAGTGTGAGACTTAATAAATAATAATAATAATAATAATACGTTTAAAAGAATAGCTTACAGATTGTCTGCTTGAAACCTATGTTGAACCTCAAAGAAGGTGGAGGAAAAAAAGTGACTGAATAATAAATAAACAAATAAATATGATTATACAACCCCAATTCCGGAAAAGTTGGGACATTTTTAAAATTTGAATAAAATGAAAAGTAAAAGACTTTCAAATCACATGAGCTTAACATTCAAGAAAATTCCAATATTTTATTCACAATAGAACATAGATAATATAAAAAATGTTTAAACAGAAAAATTGTATCTATTAAATGAGCTGATTTCAAATTTGATGCCTGCTACAGGTATAAATAATTGGGACAGGGGCAACAAATGGCTGAAAAAGCAAGAAATTTTAAAAAGACTGCTGGGAGAAAATCGAGCAACTAATTAAGTTTATTGATATCAGGTCTGTAACATGGTTAGGTATAAAAAGGATGTCTTACAGAGGCAGCATCTCAGAATTAAAGGTGGGCAGAGGTTCCCCAATCTGAAAGAGTGAGTAAAAAGCTTATGGAATACTTTAAAAACAATGTTCCTCAACGTCAACTTGCAACAGCTTTGTAAATCTAATCATATACAGTTCATAACGTCCTCAAAATATTCAAACAAACTGGAGAAATCTCTGTGGATAAGGGACAATGCCGAAGACCTTTAACGGACGGCCGTGGTCTTCGGGCACTCGTACGGCACTCATCACTCCTCGGCATGATTGTGTCAATGACATCACTAAATGGGCCCAAGAATATTTCAATGCACTACTGTCAGTAAACACAATCTGCCGTGCCATCTGCAGATGCCAACTACAGCTCTATCATTCAAAAAGGAAGTTATAAGTGAACGTGGTCCAGAAGCACTGTTGTGTCCTGTGGGCCAAGGGCCATTTAAAATGGATTGGTTCAAAGTAGAAAAGTGTTCTCTGGTCTAAAGGGGTGGCTGTGGCGCTGGCGCAATGGTATAAGGTATAAGGCTCTGGGTCAGTGATCAGAAGGTCGGGGGTTCAAACCCCGCACCAGGCAAGCCACCGTCATTGGGTCCTTGAGCAAGGCCCTTAACCTCACCTGCTCCAGGGGCGCCGTTCGTTCTGGCTGACCCTGCACTCTGACCCCAGCGTTCAAATTTGTATGCTGGAATATTCAGAATCAAAGAATTTCATTGTATGACGTGCATGTGACCAATAAACTTAACTTTAAAGTCCAAATTTGACATTCTTGTTCATAAGTCCATACCGTATGGGCAGCGTGCACGTTTTGGAAGGCACTATGAATGATCCACTCCAGATGACCTTATATATAAAGACCTTCCCCCATATACAGTGATGGTTGGCAGGAGACAGCTTGCATCACTCCTAATTGGAAAAGAATTTGCTGTTCCTGCAGTCTTGTAGCTGAAATGTCTTATCGAATTAACTAAGTTTAGAATAGCTGAAAGATAATTGTAATTTAAAAAAATGTATTTCATTCATAAATGCAGTAGAAGAAAGAAATGGTAAATACAGACGTACACATATACATAATACAGACGTAAACCATACAATTATAACTGCTCTATCTCAACAGCAATTTTAATTTTCTTCTCCCAGATGGCCCCACAATTCAACAACAGCGTATGATCAGGTGTGGACCAATCACAGCTCACCATGAAGAAGCGGTCATCGCGACGGACCGATCACTCACTGAAGAATAATCCGCTTATGCCAATCATCACACAGTCGCCACACTCTCTAACAGCCCGTTGCGGCGAAGCAAAAGTTAAGCTTGTTTTCGATTGAGTGCCTCTAACACTTTTTTTTTAATTGTTTGATTTGTTTTTCACAGTGAAAGCATTTTATCAACCAGACTAACCAAACATTTACGCACCAGTAATGATGATTTTTTTAGTTCGGACTTCTGAACACATGAAAATTTACTGCAGTGTAAAATTTATATGGGGTTTAAGCTTTAATACCTTTGAATATCTTTCACGTTGATGTTGCACGTTTTTTTCAGTAGCGCTTTAAAACCACGTTTTTCATTTCCTGTTTTAATTTCCTTTTTCTTTGCTCGCTGGCATCAGGAATCAGGAGCGAGAAAACAGCGCAGGTTTACAGTTTTTACGCTTTACTCTTAGAGGTAAAGAGTAAAAAATAGAGAAATAGAGAGTATTTTACAGGAAGTTCACAATGTCATTGACGCATTATGCCGAGTCAGCGTGTGTCATGAAAGATCACAGATGGATCTCTGTTGCACTGCTACAAGTTTCCGCAAGCTGACAAGAAATCAGCGCATGATATGTGTTCAAGTCAAGCTGTCAATCATACAGGCTTCTTACAAGCAATAACACACTTCCATTATCTGCTATCCTCAAAATGAAGACATCTCGCTAAGTCTTTCTACACGCTTGCACTAACAGAGAAGGAGCTGGTGGTTAAACACTTTCATACAAGTGAAGGCTGAATAGGAATTTCTCATTAATCTCCAAATAAACTGTCAAAATTTTGAGTTTGTTCAATGGAACATCTTCCACTGTGAGTTTTTTCTTCCCGACATCACACGCTGTAGCTCAGAACGTCTTCCAGACTTCAGTCTTAAACCGTCTCCAAAGCCAATCCATGGCTTGTGCATGACTTTTTTTTTTTAACTCCATTTTCTCAGTTTTGTCACTTGCCAATTTTCCAAACCACAAGCTAACTCTTCCTGACAGGGTGCTTAGCTAGTGCATGGTCCACTGCAAGAAGAGCACTTGCCAAGCTTATTTCACATACACAACCTTACAGAGGCCCCTGATGGTTAATGACACTCTGATAGACAGGCGAGAGGGTTTTGCATTTACGCTGCAGGTCTTTGATGTCGAATTCCAATTTTGTGACTATAGCCGATATTTTTATATACAACCCGCTTACATTGCTTTGTGACCCATAGCCGATATTTGCATTTACACTATACATGGCGAAACAACCTAAGGTGGACATAATGAACGGAAAAGGAAGTAAAAATTTGTATTTTGTCAAAAATAATTCACGCAGGTCACAAGAAAATGTTTTGGTGCATGTGACTGAGTGCAGACCTTTGGAAAATATTTGTAACATTAATAACGTTATGCAAACGCTACGCAATTTGCAAGCTAGCTTGTTTATTCACTAGGCATTTAAGTTGACAAATTTGAGAAATAAAGCCCGGAAATAAGAGAAGAGCCCTTGTTGCAGCCTCGCCGAATGCAGCATTGATAGATCGGGTTCAGAGAGATGTGTGGGTGCGGCAAACGACTCAAGATTGGTGGGATCAAGTTTTTTAATCTGGTGTCATTAACAGTGGGTCAGCAATCTTCGTATGGTATTTTTGATATGTTGTGTGAGTGGTTGTGACTGAGGTTGCGGTTGGTGTCCATCTGAGTTGACGTCATTCTGATCTGCTTATATGTTAGACACAAATGCCTGTATCTGCTTCATATCAGATTTATTTCCACATATGAATGAGGCCTGAAACCGATCATGTCCATGTGCTTTTTTCCTGGTTAGACCATTGTAATACAAATCCGATCTATGCCACATTGGAGGAAAATATCGGTTACTTGATACATGCAGTGTAATTGATTCGAACCTGCAATATCCTGAAGGTTTAATGTTTTTCTGTTGTGCCCTGTGTTCTTTAAAGCAAATAATGTACCATTTTTTTCATCCAAAATATGAATTAATCGATCTAAGACCGTGAGCTGTATTTACAAATACTTACACACACATTTTTAGCTGTTCACTGTTTTTATTTGTCACACAGAGCAATTGCAGCACGGATCAGACCAAAATACATTATAAAATGTATAAAACTCTTCCATATTTATAATCACAGAGAAAATACCCATTCAAACAAACCTCATGCTTTTTTTTTGTTTGTTTTTTTTAAATTAAATAAATAAATAAATAAATAAATAAATAATGCAATAAATATGCCTGCTGAAAGCGGAAAGTACAGGGGAGGGTGCGGTTAAAGAAAATTGTTCTGCTCTGCGATTGGCTGGTTCGTGGCTGTAGAAGGAAGCGTGGGTTTGTTCGGGAAATACCACCGCGTTAAATCTTCTGTCACATTCTAACCTGATACAGAGGAAATGGCGAACAATGCACTTGGTTCTTGATTTCCGGTGGAATTGAAATAAACAGCGGGAAAAACAATAACTAGCTTTTGAAAAGAACAACATCCAGGATTCGTTTATTAAATCTTTGCTCCAACGCACTTGTCCGATCTATGAATGTCAATCTACTACAAAGGTGTTTAGAGGAGAAGATCACAAACCAAGTACATCGAGTGGGGCTAGTAGAGCTCATTTTACTTAGCACATGTGGCGGTGGCAGCGATCCAAGATGTTTGTTTTGTTAGCTAAGGCACGATGTAATCGCTAGCAAATCTTGTCCCATTGCTTACGTTTATAAATGTTGACTAGATCTCTCGGACTGCATCGGCTGTCACCTTCATAACACTATTGAGAAATAACCTGAAAGAACGGCGGTTTGAACACGGATGAATTGCACATACACACATGACCAAATAATAATCCTAGGCCGATAATTAGATATTATTTTAGGGGGATTCAAAGCAGAAATAACCTCCGAGCAAAACAGACTACATCAGATGGCTGTGTGCTATTATGGATTCATTTAAAACACCTTTGCAACGTGAACCAATCAGGTTCGTTTGGCATTCACTCAATAGGAACGTACACTATAGATTCGATCTGATCGATCTTACAACTGCATTAATCTCCATAAAGGACGAAATGAAACAATGGTGAAATTTGACACGATTTCCGAATCACTGTGAAGCCGATACGTGCTAAGAGTGAAAAACTAGCTGGATCGAATTCCTTTTTACAGCAAAAGAGGAGGCGGGGTTAATCTTAATTCTGGCCAGGAAAAATGTAAACAGAGGCCTGAAATATAGAACATAAGCAGAACCAGTGCATAGAAGTATCCTGAATCACATTTTGTCCCAAAGGGATCACAAAAGTCATGTAATTATTACAAGTTTAAAATAAGAAAAATAACAAACTGCAGCTTTAAAGTGAAAAACTAGACTGAGAATTTAAAATGAAATACTATGGCATTGAGCTTGTCTGAAAAATAAATATGGTTACAAAAATAAATAAAATCGCTTGTCTTAACTGCATTGGAATGTGCTCCTGAGTACACAGTTAAACACACTTGGATTTCCGTCTTGTTTTTCCTTTGCATGTGTCTTTCCGTGTCAGGATTTAGCACGCAGCAACGTATAATCCCGCGCTAGCCTGCTTAAGTATCGCTCCAGGTCACGGAGGATGACGTAGCCTTCGAGAACCGACACCCACCGAGACGAGACAGACTTTTGCTGCATTGTACTCGGGGAAGCCTCACCCTCTCGGGGCGGCGGGAGTGACGTGGCACGGACAGCGGAGGGCACAATAAGGGCCAGAGCAGAACGTGTGGAGCCGGACGGAGAGACGGAGGAGGTCGAGGTTGAAGTGGCACTCGGCCTGGAGGTCGCAGAGGTAGTTGTTAGAGGAGGTGGCTTCTTTAATGCGCTCAAGCCATTTAGCTGTAAACAGAGAACGAAAAACTGAATACATAGAGATTCTATTACAAAATGGAGCGATTTATAAATGCTAAAATACATTTTACCAACTGACTTTAGGTTTTTAAAAAATCTTTTATATATTTTTCTGCTTTGTTAAGCACTCAAGCCGAGCTCATACAGGTTTATATTGTAAATGTGTTCATCCATAAGCAGGCCCAATGTTGGAGAGGATTATAAATGTTTTGACATTCTACCGGTGATGGCAACCCGTTTTCCTTAAGATACTTTATCCTGCTTGCTTTCCCACTATTCCTGTTCTGTTTTCAGTCAGTCAGAAGCTGTGAGATACCAATTCACTTGGTCCTCCCCGACTCCATCTTAGTATCTTAGTATCTCCCAGCTTCTGATTGATTGCCTGATCCAGGTAATCAGCAGTGGGTAGAGCAGAAGGCGTTGGAAAACAAGCAGGACTAAGTAGCTTCAGATATTCCTTGCCCATCACTGCGCTGTACAAAAACCATCAGCGGTTTTCACCAAAACTTTTCAGTTCAGCAAAAGGCAACTCTAGGAACTACTAAAGCAAGAAGTAGGCACTCCAGGATATTGACTAATGACTTCACAACAAATCTATCTGGAATATGAACCATTTCCTCTGACATGTTAGAGCGTTACTGTTAAACTATGATGGAACTCCTTCTGTAGATTCCGCCAAATTGACTATTTTCAGCATTGCTTCACCGCTCACAGTGGGCTGAAGGTATGCAACCATCTTCTCGATACGGTCATCAAAAATAACTCAACTACAAGGTGATGTCACAGTCAGTCACGGAGAGACAGGAACTTGTTTTTAGGGAAAAATAAATATACATCGTTTCATAATATCAACCTCTAACACAAGTTTATGCTGGTTAAAAATAACGGAAACTCCTGAAACTACAGAATGAAAGTCTCGATGAGAAGAGCCCCAGAAGAAGTTCCCGTGGACTTTTGCGGTATCGTCGCTCAAGCTCTCCCTGTTTTGCAACGAGCTACTAATGAAAGTAAAATTGCAGTGTGATGATTAGTCAACGATTTCAACAGCTGTACGAGAGGCAGCGAAGAGGAAAAAAGCCAAAAACTGTTTAAGGAAATGTGTGTGCCTGTGCGTGTGAACTAGTTTACATGACTTTTTGAGGACACAAATGTGTATATTGACATGGGTATTAGACTGGTATTACGACATAAGCATGTTTTATGGGGACATTTCATTAGTCCCCATAAATAAAATAGGTTTCTAAACATACTAAACAATGTTTTATTAAAAATGAAAAAATAAAAATGTTTTAGATGTGTAGGTTTAGAAGTAGTAGTGGGAATATAATGTACATTTTGTACACTAAATGTCCTCTATGGAACTATAGAATGTCTTCACTAAGATAGCAAAACATCTTTGTGTGTGTGTGTGTGTCTTTCTTCTGAATGAGCCAGAATTGATTTCCGAAGTACAAACACTTTTTCATATGTGGTACACATTTTCTGGGTCCATACCTGAGAGTTGGCTTGTCTCATGAGGTCCCGAAGGTCCAGCTGGATTCCCAGAATGCTCTTGGACAACGAGGGATATGGTCTTCCTCGCCTGTTCCTCCTCTTCATCCCTATCTTGCCAGCTACATCGCCGCTCTCCTGAAGTTTCTGTCGCTGACTCTCCAGGTGAGTCCAGAACGATTGAAGGTCACGAGAAGCATGGTATAATCGCTCGGCATCCTAAAGCACACACACACACACACACACACACACACACACACACACCCACACACACACACACACAGCATTAATCATAGAGCTCTGTGCTTTATTAAGCATAAAGTCCAGTGCATAAAGCCCTGTGTGTAAATTATAACACACACACACACACCTCCATTTGAAGCCAGGTCCAATAGTTTATGTTGACTGATGGTAGTGTGTTTAATACAATCCTCTTGTCATCAAAATTTGTATCACCAAAGTGATCTTCTTTCTGTGGGGAAAAATGTTAATTGTTTATTAATAAGAAATAATTAGGATGAATTCCAGTAATCCACACTTCTGTACCGATCAGCATGCGATGACAAATTTATAACTGCAAGTACAAGATACTGAATAACTAGTTTATTCGGCGTAATTAATCACTCAGTGTAGTAAGTCAGTGTAATTAATCAGTGTGATTAATCACTCAGTATAGTAAGTCAGTGTAATGAATGACTCCGTATAGTAAGTCAGTGTAATTAATCAGTGTAGTAAGTCAGTGTGATTAATCACTCAGTGTAATTAATCACTCAGTATAGTAAGTCAGTGCAATTAATAGGTAGAGTTAGTCAGTGTAATTAATCAGTGTGATTAATCACTCAGTATAGTAAGTCAGTGCAATTAATAGGTAGAGTTAGTCAGTGTAATTAATCAGTGTAGTAAGTCAGTGTGATTAATCACTCATTGTAGTAAGTCAGTGTAATTAATCAGTGTGATTAATCACTCAGTATAGTACGTCAGTGTAATTAATCACTCAGTATAGTAAGTCAGTGCAATTAATAGGTAGAGTTAGTCAGTAGAGTTAGTCAGTGTAATTAATCAGTGTGATTAATCACTCAGTATAGTAAGTCAGTGCAATTAATAGGTAGAGTTAGTCAGTGTAATTAATCAGTGTAGTAAGTCAGTGTAATTAATCAGTGTAGTAAGTCAGTGTGATTAATCACTCAGTATAGTAAGTAAGTGTAATTAATCAGTGTAGTAAGTCAGTGATTAATCACTCAGTGTAGTAAGTCAGTAAATAATCACTCAGTATAGTAAGTCAGTGTAATTAATCAGTGTAGTAAGTCAGTGTAATTAATCAGTGTAGTAAGTGAGTGTAAATAATCACTCAGTATAGTAAGTCAGTGTAATTAATCACTCAGTATAGTAAGTAAGTGTAATTAATCAGTGTAGTAAGTCAGTGTAATTAATCAGTGTAGTAAGTCAGTGTAATTAATCAGTGTAGTAAGTGAGTGTAAATA
>JAOUQX010000024.1:8798286-8808371 GCA_028566295.1 Liobagrus marginatus
AGCATGTCTGGAGCGGGGCTCGAACCCCCGATCCTCTGATCACTGACTCAGAGCCTTACCCACTGCGCCACCATCACCCTAAAAAGTGGCATGCCATTCAAAGCATATCCACTGGGAAAAAACCCAGAGAGGTTTAGATTCATGGCTATTGGCTCATTGGAATCCAATTATTTATAATCAAATCCAGGATACTTGCAATGCATCATTAAATGAAATGTTATATGTTTGTGAAACTACATGCTAGTTTAGTCTATGAACATTCTGTGAATGCTTTCCAGTTTTCTTTGCAAGATGTTTGAATGAATGCAGGTTAGATTATTATATTAAGTCCATTAGGTCTAATAAATAGATGGTAAACTGTAACCTATTACAATAAGTTCGCCAGACTCCTACAGAATCCCTTTGAATCTAGTTAGGAAACCACTACTCAGTCTCCCAAAGGAAAAATCCATTGTCCATGACATTTATGAAGGACATTAAGTTGATGATAGATATGAGAACTTCAGTTAGGAAAAATAATTGAGTTAATTGACTCGTATGTTAATGTAAACAAACATTGTTTTCAAAAATTATTTTGAGATCTCACTGCTGCTAATGATAAAAAGGAACTAATTCATTTTAATATATCTGCCCTGAAGGTTTCCTTTTATAATGGAGAAGTGAATGTTTCCCTTCTTCATTTAAACACTAAATATAGGTCATTGCAGACATTTATGTTAGTTTTAACTTGGCAATACTGTTTTGTTAGAAATGTTAGCAAACGTCACTGTTGGTACATGCTTTACACACAACTCAATCTAGTGGTAAATCAGCACAGAAGTGTGCAAGTTATTATAGGAGGAAGAATGAGCCTACATATGGAAAAAAAAAATATAGATAGCATGTCCAAATACCAAGGACCCACACCCTGACCAGGAATACAAATCACTAGTTCTAATTAAAAAAAAAAGGTGTATACATTTAAAGAATCAGATTTGTAGTTTACTTCAATTCAATTTTATTTGTATAGCGCTTTTAACAAATGGACATTGTATCCATTGTTTTCAGTTTAGTTTCATTTTAAAGCAATGCGAATTGCATTTTAACGATAGATAAAGGGTTCTCCTGTCTGCAAATCGAGCCTATAAAATAAATAAAGATAATGAACAAGTAATGAGTATATAAACAACTCATACGAATCCGTATATGTTTTAAGACGATTAATAAAACCAAGAATACTTGTATTTTTACATTATTTGATTTTTAAAAGAACTCCAGCCCAGTGGCTAGCCGCCTCAGTTCCCGTTTTGTCATAGGCTAATGCATGGGATGTGAACAATCACTTCAGCTAGCATGCTAGCTAATACGTTGTGTAGCTTTTTTTTTTTAATAAAACAATATTTAATTGTGTATATATTCCGCGCAGGAAATAGTTGATAAAATCGTGTTTAGACACCATACAATGCATCACGTGTATGTAGACAGAAAAACATTCATAAATCCAACAACCCTGGAGAGAAAACGGAGACCGAGTGACACACCTTCAGGAGCTTAGCCACCATTCACTTTCAGTGTTTTGTAGCCTAAGCTCCATGACAACAATTTCGACTGTGTCAAGCTAGCTTGTATTGTCTTTACTATTTTTATTTATTTAAAAAAACAGTTAAAATTACTTCAAACTGACTATTCAGAGTTTTAGCATTCAATATTAAAGCATTCTGTCAGTAAAAAAATCGCATTATTTCTCCAGCATCTGTTCCTAGTCCAGGCCGCCGGCTGCTTTATTTTTGCATCCTTTAGACGTTTTAAAACCCGAAAACTAGTTTTTCTCTCTTCCCTAATAATACAGATAAACTATTTAAATTATGATATTCGTATGGGTCTAATCTGGATAAACAGTTAATTTGGTCTAAAAGATAGAAAGTAATATTTTCGATCGGGTTGAAGCCGAGGCTCGGTTCGGTTTCGTAGAAATTCGCGAATGGCGATTGTTGGATGTCTACAGCTATAATCTCCACCCGGATATAGTAAAAACAAATCCTTGCCTCATTTGCTTCCTCCGGCTGTCCCACGTTTGTCCCGGTTAATCATGATGTCCTTTGTTGTAGCCGTAAATATGCGCTGGTTCCGTTCTATGCGGCGAGCACGCGCGGCGCCGACATTCCGATAAATCCCAGAAATAGCACTTCATGTGTGTGTGTAATAACCGCGGAATTCGCGAACGAGACCGAAACGTGTGGGAGTGGGTAGTGGCGCAGGGGTAGGGGTGGTGTGCGCTGGGGGTGAAAGTGGGCTTTTCTTGCTTCCTTGGTAATGGCGGCACCACCACCCGGATCAGCTCCCCTCCTCTATGTCTGTTTTCACGAGCAGAGAGACTCGCCCTGTGGCGCAGGAACAACACTACAACCCGACAAAACACACGAGCGCGCGCGCATACACACACCACACACTCTCCAACATCTACAGTAGATGACAACCTTATTCAAACATCAAAGCAGGGAACAAATCAGGAACAAGCACATGTGCATGTTATGGTCAGCAGCAAGCCCATGTGGATGTAATGGTCAGGTGTCCACATGCAATGTCTTCGACTATGTATACAGTGTACTTTCTTTATTCTGTTTAGTTTATTATGCCATTTATGACAAAATATGCTCGTATTGTATGTGCATTCTTTATTTGACATATGACACATAGCTGACACAACATTTACTCATTTTAATCGATATAAAACTCACTAGGGTGAATGGCATTGTCGAGTTTGGTGCATGCAGACAAAGGGATCTCTCTTATTCTCTCTTTCAAACATAATTAATCGATTTTTCTGAAATTAGGTTCAGGATTGTAGGTGAAGGATGATGAGATACCTAGGAGGAGAGCAATATTAAAAAGTTACTTTAATCAGATTTTTACTTTGTCTTCAGAATTTTTTAATCATCAATTTGAATGAAAAAAAAACCCATCTTGGTTAAAGGGTGAGCAAATAAAAGGCCATAAATATAATTAATGGTGTAGTAACTCAAATGAAGCATGAATAAGTTACTGATATCAGGCTTAGGTTTAGGCTTAGATTGCGCTATAGCACCTGGGGTTTAGCTGTTTCTATGTCAACAAAAACTGTTAAATCTGTGAAAGCTGATGCTGTTAAATCAGAACAAGTATGAGTTGGAGGTTTTACGTACCAGCTACAAAAGACTCAGGATTTAAAGTTCGTCCAGATCCACAGATCTGTGATTGGGCACAGAAAGTCAGTGTGAGTGAATAATTCTCTGTTTGTATATGAACAGTATGTGTTGATTCGTCTGTTACACTCGTGCTGTGTTAGTGTGTAGATGTTATAATGCTTTACTTTGCATTTCGTTTCCTGCCGCAGGTAAGCCGTTTGCCTGGTAAACAGACGAATAAAAGTGGATTATTGTGTCATACTGTGAACTAGCAAGATTTTATGTGGCAAACTGCATGGTTTCAGAAATCTTTGGATGGCTGTGATAGCTTTCTAAAGCAGTTCTACTTGAAACAAAAGATGATCTGTACAGCTCTGCATAGAGCCCTTAGAAATAAAACAATTAGTTAATCAAAACATTTCCCTTAAACTTAAAACTACCCATAAATTCCTTGTCCTTGTTACTGAAATAAAAACCTTTATTGACACCAGGCCCAGCGAACGGCAGATCCTGAATGTGCCTATAGAGATAGATTAAACACAGAAGAATATCAACGCCTAATCGTGTAGCCCCATCCACTGATTTGCGCATGACATCGTAGGGAATTAATATAAGTGGTGCTAAACCACTCATAACAGTGGACATTTATGTCTCTAAGACATAAATAGACATTCATTCATGTCTTAAAAGCGGCCATTAAAAGCCCATTACACCCAAGAGTTTCTCGAGTAGGCCTCAAATCCAGTGTAGATCATACACTATTACTTATTGATTTGAATGCTTTTGAATGTAAAAACGTCATAAGTGGACCTCAATAACAAATTAATGACCCCTTTAAATTTCCATTTATATTAGCTATTTAAATATTAGGGTTACTGGAGTCATGTATCTCATTTCCACTCACACTTTCTGAAACCATCATGAAAAAAGTCTGTTAAGAGAGTTAATAAAGTTCAAATCAATTCCTCATATCAAACTGGCTAACAAGCATAAAATGATTTATAAAAAAACAATTGGAGTTAACATATTTCATCTATTTTATCTTCAAACCGATTCACAATTTTTAAAATTGAAATGCTAAAAAGTAAAAATCCATCGATTGTCCATCTATAAAATGTGTTGAATATCACACTCACTGAATATGATCGCGATGCCGACGCAGAACAAAACAGCAGCAAAGATCAGCCCTCCTCTTCTGATCAGTTCAGGGTCTCACATACACACAGAGAAGCATATCACACTCGATCATTAGAACATTTTTAAAAATGTTAACAAAGCATATCAGAACATACTATAAATTAAAGGTGTCAAGATTCATGAGTACACTTTCTTTTGGTCATAGGAGAACTTTTTAAATAAAGCTAGCTTTGAAAGATTATTGCGTAAGATGAAATAATTTAGAAATTTGTACACATTTTGAAAAGTTTTTTTTAAATAATTACAAATTTTAATAATAATTCCAAGTATTTTCTGTAAAAACACCCATGAAGTGTAATGTGGACCTAACTGAATTGTTTTTCCACATGCACCATGTCTCTAAATTGTAAACACCTCTTATTTAAATCCCACGAGGATTTTAAGAGAGGATGCTTGATTTTATAAATTGCATTCTTTTGCAGTTGTGCAGAAGTTCTCTCTCTGAAGTCTTACCATATATGAAGTCAGCGGAGTTATCAATTGTTTCTAGAAAAAAAAGCAAATCAAATGAAACACAATAAATACACTAATATAAAGGTAGTGTTACACGTTACACAACTGATCAGTGATTCAGTCCAGCCAAAGGAACGCAAGGACTTGAAGCATTATGGCATTCTAAAGTGAGCTCAATTAGAATTGGTGGAGAACAGGATAAGGAAACATAATAAAAACATGAGCAATGAAAATAAGACGGTAATAATAGTAATAATTTACATTTAAAGCATTTAGCAGCCTCCCTTATCCTTACATTTTGTCTTATTTTTTATCCATCTGAGCAGTTTAGTATTAAGGGCCTTGCTCAGGGATGCAACAATGACAGATTGGTGGTGCTGGGAACTGAAAAGGCTACTTCAACAATAACAATTTTTTAAAACTATAAAAAAAAAACAAAAAGAGAAGCAAAAGAGTGCAAAATCACATCAAAAGGTCAAATATTAGAACAATAATGATGTCCTGTGCTTTTTTGGGGGTGATTTTGTAGTTGGGAAGTTGATTTCCACCTCCACTATGTAACATTTTCATGTTCTCCTAGTGCTTTAAGGGGTTTCCTCCTGGTACTCCTGTTTCCTCCCCTAGTCATGTGGGTTGCAGGCTGGTTGTCATCTCTGTGACCTTTCTGTAGTGTGTCGCAAAACATCGCATAGCACAAAAGCCGTCCCAGAGGTCGCAACAACAACTCCCCGAGGTGAGAACGATTTTTACATGACTCACTGACTCGGATTTAGTGTTGCAGTACCGACACGGGTCATTTGGCAGCGAAAGCACAGAGGCTGATTTCACTGCATCGGTTCATTGACGACATTAGATCAGCGATCAGCTAAATCAACACTTTTTAATTTTCAGCTTTAGAAAAAATAAAAAGTACAAAAAATGGTTCATTGACTCCACCAATGTCAAAAGAAAAATGAGCTGCGTGTAAAGAAACCCCCAAAAAACTTCACTATGATGTCAGTTTCTCACACATACAGAAATGCAACTGGCTCACTATAAATTCTGCAGAAGCAATAAACCTTTGAGAATTTGTTACAAACAAACTATCTATACATATATATTATTAATAAGATCATTCAATTAAAAGCATGTGTCTGGTGGGACTCACCTTGCTCCATGCTTCGGGTTCGACGGTGACCGCTGCAGCTGTGGGTTGAGTCGAATGTGTGTGAAGGATTGTGAAACTCCCTAAAGACAAGCAAGTGTGACTGAGAGCAAGAGGGAGGAGAAAGAACAGCCAAAGAACAGCAAAGAATTTGGGGGTGTTCCTATTATTTTTTTGTTTTTCATTTATTCACCCAGGTGAGCAGGCGGTTCAAGGTGAAAAGTGTCAGCCGTTCCTCAACAGATGAATGAAGTCAATTTAAGACATGTCCAGTAAAACGCTGTAAAACACGCCACTGAACATTCTCAATTTTAATTGGTTGGACGGTGATAATTGAGATTCTATAGCAGTGTTTCATTCAGACACTAACAAATTTGATCCTGCCACAGTCTGTGTGATGCGTAAATCACTAGACAAAATTAAATAAATAAATAAAACCCTTTTTAGTAATAGTCTTAGTAAGCCTGTACTTTAAGACATTTTGTTTGCACAGTTAAATATATTTAAAGTTATTTTAACACAGCCTTGAGAATATTTTCCTGCTCCTCATTGATTTCACCTGTCCGTTCCACACCAACGGTCAAAGGTTACCTCGACACTCAGAGCATTTTTAATCACATGAGCAAAAGAGAAAATGGGCAAGAGAGGGTTTGTTCTGTGCCAGTGAGTGGTTAAGGTTTAATGTGAAAAGAAAAGAACATTTAAAGGACAAACACAAGACAAAACTGAGCAGATTATGTGCATTTTTTTGTTGTTGCAAAAGTTAACACCCCCCACCAAATGAAGGTTGGCTTGTTGATCAGAGAATAAAAACAAGCATTGGCTTGTTGATCAGAAAATAACAGCCCCAGCACCACCAAGCCGATGCTGTTAGATGAGATTAGATTCTACTTTATTGTCATTACACATGTACAAGTACAATGCAATGAAATGCAGTATTTTCACATATCCCAGCTTACTATGAAGTGGAGACGATCTCCAAGGGCATGTTTGGAGGTTAAAAAAGGTTAAACGATGGCATTTAGGGTTTTATTTACGGTTCTTTGGTTGCTTTGTGCTAATTTTTGTTTTGTAATTTTGTTTTGAATTATGAGTTATGGAGACAAGGTCATTTCTGAAGCTCAGTCTAGTAGATAATACATGAAATTGTTGGAAAGTTAAACATCAGTGAGCTAAAGGATTCATGCTGTGGTTAATCATTGGGAGGGAAAAAGAAAAAAAACAACAGCACCACATCACTTTAATGCAAGGGCACGAGACCCAACATGCTGAGGAACAACATTAGCACCTTCATGTTCATGATTATTTACCGGAAAATTCATGCACAAAAATATCGTTATACAGTATAGTCCAGAAAACAAAGAAACTTGGAGTTTGAGAACTTATGTGCGAATCTCTTAACTGTTTTCTGTTTTGAGAAGGAGGAGTAATTACTAAGAGGAACTAACTTGCATTTCGGAAAACGGGCCCACTTTTATACAGCATTGCCCCTCTTTCTATAAACTTTAATTGTATATAAACATTATTCTTTGTCAAACACCATTTAAAAAGTACAACAACAGCAAGATGGGCAGGTGGTAGCTCAGAGGAAAGATGCAAAGTCAAGAGTTTCATTTCAGGACCACCAATCTGCCACTGCAGGGCCCCTTAGCAAGGCCCTTAACCTCAACTCCTCAGTCGTGTGAATGAAAATCACACTGGATAAAAGGACATAAATGTTAACAACAAAAATCCGTTTATTATTCGCTTTGGGTTCTGCAGAGCTTCCACATCACAATTTTGTACTACGTATTTGAATAATTTTAAGGTGTTGAAAAAATGAAAAAATGAAAAAAAAGATTTTTGGAACAAAATGCATAAATATTTGAAAACTCAACAGCGTTAGAATCAAATAGCCTTTTTAATGCCAGTCAGCTGAGAGTTTTGCTGGGAGCTGTCCAGAAGTCCAGTTGCTCAGCAACTTAATAACAAAACATTATGAACGTTATGAGCATTATTAAGTGGATTTAAACTCATGACAACACCAAACACATGTGAGAATGTGGACCTCCAGGCTACGAACATTCTAAATATATAGACTTTGGAGCGAAAAGCGTACCTGTACAGGCCTCATTAGGCTGCTGATGTTCGGTGTAATGGGTGTACAGGAGCACCGCGCTTTGAAGCCTGGCTAGGTTTTTGTAGCCCACAGGAGAGTTAACGAGTTATAGCGGTCGTAGTCCGATAACATAAATTCAAAATCAAGTAATGATTTAAAGTAGTATAACGTTAATTCATTCAGGCACCAGACAGGGGTAACCCTACCAACTTTTAACATTTAAGATGACCCAAATACATACCTCAACTTACAAAATACAACCACACTGAACTTTCAATTTTTGATGGGTAAACACACAAAAGAAAATAAACAAAAGCTTTGAATTATGGTAAATATGGCATTCATTTAATTTCATTGATGTCAGATTAATTAATTAATTAAGCTTTCCCAAAAACAAGCGCGGAGGAAAAAAATACATTTAGGCTTGTTAAAGGGAGTACAAAACCAAATTAAAGGTAGGGTAGGTGGTTTCGCATAGGCTAACAACAACACACAGGCAGAGCAGAGGCTCAAACGACAAGTCGAGAGAGAGAGAGAGAGAGAGAGAGAGAGAGAGTCAGATTACCTAATTTCTAATAATATTACAATAAACAACATAAGTAACTTTTTAAAACCATAATTACAGACAGCAAGGGATAGACTCCAGCACCTTGAACAGGTAAGCGCTAGCTTATGGATGAATTAGTGACTCTCAATATTATTATCAACCAGTATTACTGTTACAGTATTACTAGCTAACTGCAAAAAAAATACAACTCTGTATTTAAAAAAAATTATTTTAATTTTAATTTTTGATTCCTTCAGTTTGCAAAGTGTGACAAAGCAATGCTGAATTATAAACTGGATGATGATGATGTATGATGATGATGAGGATCGACAGTTCCTACATTTCTGAGTTATTTATATTTTAAAAAAAAGTAAACATGATACTTCATTAAATTCTGATTGTTGGTTATGTTAGGGAGCCTGAAAACATATCAGACCCTTATAGAGGTTCGTCAACGTCGCCCAGGTAAGTGGGCCAACTTTCACCATCTTCCGTCCATGTCTTTTACTTTTCCTCAATGTGCCATCCACAGTTCTTAACTCTGTGCTGATTTGATGGCTACAGAGACGTAAACAGACCACATTCTTGGTGCTGAAAAAAATCTATTATCTTTAAGCTTCTAATATGTTACCTCAGATTTCCAACATCAAACCACCAACACCCACAACACACACCCATGTTGGCATGACAAGGTTGCCATTTATTCATGAGACTGTTTACAGCATTTGGCAGACGTCTTTTTCCACAGCGACTTACATTTTTATCCAACCCAGCACTTGAGAATGAAGGGCCTTGCTCAGGGGCCCAGCAATAGCAGTTTGGCAGTGCTAGGAATTGAATCCACGTCTTCGGAGCAGCAGTCTAACACCTTAACCACTTATTCTATAAATAGTCAGAGATTACCACTGTTGGCAAATTGCTGTGGTGTAAGAGGAATAAAACACGCTGGATCACTTTTACAATCTTTATTTAGTGTTTTAGTTCTGGCATTTCATGTTTTTATTAGGCTGAGAAGCCACACTAGAGGGCGCCAATGGAACGAATGGAGCAAAAAAAAAGGTTCTTTATTCTTTAAATAATGTAGTCAATCAAAGCAGATTCACCAAATTACCTGTGGGATGTGCCTTACAGCCAGTACGTACAATGATTGCGCTTGCGAACCAAACACAACTAAAGGGCCAAAAGGAGTCTTACAAGGCAAGCAGTAACTTTGCTAAATAATTATAAATATTTCATAATTAGAGCTCGACATGTTCTTTTAATTACATCTCCTAAAAAGCTCATTTTATGAATTTTAAAACAAACAACAAAATTTGAGGTATAGCTCCTGGTATAATCACCAAAATAAAACTCTATATAACCCCCTGTGAAAAGCAGAACCTCATCTCTAATTAACGCAATGTTTCTCAAATAGTGGGGCGAGCCCCCTTGGGGGGGCGCGCAGCGATGCCAGGGGGGGCGCGTGTGATCCCGAGGAACTGTTTTTTACTACAATCGTCCCGC
>JAOUQX010000024.1:8808471-8820816 GCA_028566295.1 Liobagrus marginatus
AATCTCAGGACTTATATATATATATAAGATATATATAAGATATATATATAAGATATATATATAAGATATATATATATATATAAGATATATATATATAAGAGATATATATATATATAAGATATATATATATAAGAGATATATATATATATATAAGATATATATAAGATATATATATATATATATATATATCTTAAGTTTTTATGCCAGCCCGGTCACAGCGATACAAAAAAAGAGTACAAAATATCTCCGTCTCCCCCCCCACCCCCACCCCCTCTCTTCATAACTGTGAGCAATGCAAACACAATTGTGTCAACTTTTCTGAATGTTTTAGTGCAGAAGTTGCTGCTCAACCCTGAGATCAGGTGCACTAACTATGGGAGGAAGAGTAAGATATGGATGTGGCTTTGAAAAGAAAAGCAGGAAAATGACTAGCATGGTTTCAGGGACAAAGCGACCCTGTGCAAGATTCAACATGCTCATGGGTGTGTGTGAGTGTTCACACTGTAACGTTAATCACTAAGGGAAAACAGCCAAAAGTGAAATGCACCAGATACAGAGATCTGTGGAATGCACCCATACAAATGCTTTCTCGCTCTTAAACACACACATGAATTTATCCGCTCACACACATGCAAGTTGTCTCACATACACACACTTCCTTTCCCTCACATGCACACACGCTTTTGTGTGTAATGTGCAATTCCATACACACATTTTCTCACCAATATGCAAATGCTTATTGCTCACACACACTCTTAGACACAGAAACGCACACGCCTTTTCACACCAATATTTTATTGATCTTAAATGTTCTAGAAACCCATCTTTAAAAAAAACTTAAAACCCACAGTTTATAATGCTTCAGAGAAACTTTACACACCAGGCTAACACAAGTTAGCGTGGACTGGCAGTAGAGTAGAACATCAGTGAATATTTGAATTTAACAATGAAAACACTTGAAAAACAAAGTAAAAAATGTATGAAAATGAAAGCATACAGTGCAGCTTGTATAAAACATGAACCGCACCTTCAATTTATTTATTACCTTTTTAATTGCTATTTGTATTGTTTTTAGGTGATTTTTTTGTATACTTTTTTTTATATCTTTGATCATTTGGATTTTTTTGGGAACATTTGGCTTCCTGCTCACAACCATACACTGTTGTAACAGTTAATCTATTATATATTTTAAAAAATGCATTCTGTGGAAAAAGCAGCTTAACCTTTTAATGAAAATGGACCATTTATCAAATTTCTTACTCATGTATATCATCAAATATACACATAGTATCTTAGCTAACATTATTGGCCTTCTGATTTGCTCCAATCATGTTCAGTCGTTTCTAGCACAACCGCTTAATTTGTTCAGTTAAGAGTTTTAGTTAACATGTCACAAGTTCTTTCTTTTCTTGCACTGAGTTTTCCGTCACCTCAGCGCTGGCATCTACGTAAAAGTTTACTCTTAATGTCGTGTTCTGAGCAGGTTCCACCTGGCTAACGTTCTCAAATTTTCAGGCTGATTGTTTTATGCTCAGTCGGATTCCGAAATTTGTACGCTAATTCTAAAACTAGCATCTAATCATCTACAAATAAATGATAAAAAATTATACGTACAGAAACGTGAAGTGGTCGGATCTGCACCTGTTGTTTTTTTTTAGGCGCTCCGTTTGCTTAGTCTTTGTCATCTCCGGTTTTTATAAGAGCGTGGAAGTTCATCTTTTCTAGTTGTCTGGATGGTCTTGCAGTTTGTCCTTTTCTAGCTTTGGTTGCTTTAGTGGCAAAAACTCCTCCAGAGCGCTGGTGTGTTTGTTACAATGTGCCAAGACAGAAACAACAATGTAAGACAGTGCAGGACATTCCTTCAACCTTAAACCTATGACAGAGTCACCGAAAAAGAAGATTTGGGGGGGTTGGCCCAAGCCGGAAAAAAGAAAAATGAAAAATTAATCAGCCACCAATCAGCATTCCAGTAATTTTGGTATTGATCATTCTAGAAGCGGTATAAAGGCAGATGGTTTTGTAGATTTTGTGGCTTGTTAAGCGCTTTACCAAGGAAAATATCTTTGGAAACAACCGACAAACCATCAAACTAAATTTCAACGGTTCGACTATAAGAGAACTTACGAGATAATAGTTTATATTACCGAACATTTAATATTACGAGACCATGAAACTGTTTAATGTATGTATTTTTTTTTCTTAAAATAGTCACGCGATCTTCGATATAGCTAAAAAAAAAGCGAGAAATATTAACCCAGTTCAACAATCCACACGCCAAAAAGCCCTTTTAAGGAACCGGGAAAACAGAAGCCAGCGCCGCTGTTCCGACCAGAGGTGGGGTGTGCTTTAGAAGCACCGCCCTTTCCTGTCTCACAATACACTTGGTTGCTTCGTGTCCTGAAGCTCTATGCTTGCGTCTCCATGGCGCCCTCGAAAATAACGAACGAGGAAGACGATGGCAAGTATGAGGAGGACCAGCAGGATGGCACCGCCCACCGCTGCGGCCAGAATTCCAATCTCGGAGATCTTCACTGAGAGACAGAGAGAGAGAGAGAACGAATACATTTTCCAAAATGCATGAACATACATAATAACGTATATTATGAAATTACGCTTAAAAAACATGACAATGTTCATGTGGAAAATATTTTGTATTAAGAACTAAATAATGAAGTATATTTATATCTTTTTTATTTATTATTACTATGCAATTACAAGTTATTCACTCACTGATATTTTCTTACTGATATCTAATATATCAATTTATTTAATTCTGTTTTCTGATTCAATCTTTTTGAGCCAGAAAAACTAAATTAAATAAACGTCCTAACCATTGAGTTACCACTTTGACCCAACCCGAACAACTCAATGAAAAGCGGCACGAAAGCCTGAACAGTAAGATGAGGATCTAACCTGACTGAACCACCTCCAACCGGATCTCGCTGGTGAAGCCGTGCACATCAGGTGGGTTGCGCACCTGGCAGGTGTAGGTGCCGTTAAAGCTGAACTGCAAGTCCTTCAGCGTGATAGAGCCGTCGTAGTTCAGCACGTCCCCCGACCACGTCACGTGACCTTTAAAGCGGCCCTGATCTGGCGGAAAGGGGCCCTCGTGATAGTAGAAGAACTGCACACAAGAGGGCAGAGAAGAACAAAAGGAAAAGAGTCAACAGAAGAAGAGGGAAATATACAGATTTATATTTAAATAAGTCAATTTCACATTTTACACTCCTTTTGGCAGCACCATACTTCTAAATCCGTCCATCCAAAACTTCTATAAAATGATTTCATTAATATGCGTTTAATAATATGCCACCCTCTGTGCGTTCATTTTTCTGCTCTTTACTCACCTGCTCCTCCATACCCAAGCCGAGCGGTTTGAAGCTCCAGGAGACCGACACCGATTTCTCAGACACCGGTTGACGGGATTTGAACGTGCACTTGAGCCGCACGTCTGTCCCGTTAACAGCCGTCAGTTCTTTGGGGGTGTACACGTCAATCGCCAAAACATGACGCGCGCCTGTACAAACATAACACAGGTTAGAGACACTCAGGGACAAGTCATTTCTTTTCTTGACAGCTTTGCAAACTTTTCGGTGACGTCAGCATGGCTACAGACTTGACCACGCCCCATGGATGTGTATGTGGTGTGTAAAGGGTGTGGTAGCTCAATGGAAAGGGTGATGGTGGTGCAATAGTAAGGCTCTGGGTCAGTGATCAGAGGGTCGGGGGTTCAAGCTTCGCACCAGGCAAGCTACCATCATTGGGTTCTTGAGCAAGACCCTTAACCTCACTTGCTCCAGGGGCGCCGTTTGTTCTGGCTGACCCTGCGCTCTGACCCCAGCGTTCAAATTCATATGCTGGGATATGCGCAATAAAAACATTTCACTGCATGTATGTGTATGTGATAAATACGATCTGAAAAAAGAACGTCTGACATCAGCGAATGTGTTATTATGAAGTTATTCCATTAAAAACAAATGTTGTACTTTTTGTTTACATTAACATTTTGGCATTAGTAGACGCCTTTATCCAGAGCGACTTACATTTATCCAACTATAGAGGGTTAAAGATAAATAAAATAAATAAATAAATAAAATAGAGTAGTTGAGGGTTAGTCAAGGGCCCATCAATGGTAGCTTGGATGGAGATGGTAATTGAACCCACAATCTTCCGTCAGCAGGCCAACACCTTAACCACTGAGCTACCTAACCCTTCCCCTTTTATAGCTACATTCATGTTGTGGAATGCTCATAAGACATAAATAGAGGCTATAAAAAACATTTCCCTAATTTCTACCAGATGCCAGAAAACCTTTTTTTAAATTACAGATTTACCTCTGACACTGAGGACTCCTTCCATACAGGTTGAACAAACATCACCTTGAGGAGATCCTCACCTTAACATTGAGCTTCTGATCAAGCGGACTTGAAAAATCAACTAAATGAATGACATCTCTGCTCAGTCCCACATCCGAGAGAGTAAATGAAACATCAGCATGGTTTTTCTGCACCTGAAATCTTTTCAAAGCTCAGGAAGACTTGAGGACTGGGTCTTTGAAGACATTTGCACTCTTTCAGTGTCACTACAATGCCCCAGATCGGTGCTCCGTTTAGGACATGGCCCTCAATCATTATCTTGTTTCTCCTATTACTAAATGTTCACAAGTAGTTTATGAAAAATAACTTTTTTTAAAGTTTAGCAGTCAGCGCAAGATATGAAT
This sequence comes from Liobagrus marginatus, assembly GCA_028566295.1. Lineage (NCBI taxonomy): Eukaryota > Metazoa > Chordata > Actinopteri > Siluriformes > Amblycipitidae > Liobagrus > Liobagrus marginatus. The sequence goes on from JAOUQX010000024.1 coordinate 8,813,192, forward strand.
GCAATATGAAACAGTGTGTGCGTGCGTGTGTGTGTGTGTGTGTGCGTGTGAGACAGAGAGAGAGCGAGAAAGAGAGAGTGGGTGGATGAAGCATGCTGTTTACATTTCTTCAGTATAAACTTAGCTGGTGGAAAAAGGCTAAATTTCCACCACACTGTGGCCTTCACCCCATCACGCTCTCTTTCTCCCTCTTTATCTCTCTCTTTGTAGCACTTCTGTGTCAGTGACTAACACACAATCGCACACAAATGCAAATGACATATACAGCATGTGGTCGGTGCGGTTCCTGTTACACAAGCACAGCGACCAAGACACTGATACATAACTTAATGGACGCATCCGATTTTTGTGTTAATGTCCCTCTGTGGTAGGCGTCAGAGTAGACAAAGACTCAATCAACACCGCATCCTAATGCTAGTACACACATCATTAACGCTGATAGCTTAGAACATTTCGGGCTAGAGTATAATATACGTTAGGTCTGGGATTCTAGAGGATGGAATTAAAAAAAAAAAAAAACTGTGTGGAACATCATATCCTATATTAAAAGGTTAGGGTAAGAGATTTCAAAGACGCAAACAACAAGCAAGCTTTGAAGACCTGCCTTCTATACATAATCACTTTCCAAAGCCACGGCTCAGGCAGAGCACAGGCTCAAACGCCATGTTGAGAGTCTGATTAGCTCATGTCTAATTCACTGGTGAGTAAATATTACAGTGAAATGCGCATATAACAATAACCAACGTAAGAAACCTTTTACAACATAGTTGCACGCAGCAAGTTAATAGCCAGAACGCAGTGATGACGTCGTTGTCCTGCGAACAGGGTATGCAAATATATATACTGACAGGCAGGTAGGATCGCCGATCATAATGTCCGGACCGAACGTTTTGAGTAGCCAAAGATTTTTGGGTCCTACGCTTTCCACAGACGATATAAATACATATAAACACACTTAGACCACTTAAAAAGTGATATCGAGTCGGCGGAGTGGCGCAGCGGTAGCGCGCTCGCGCCGACATATACTCAGCGCATTTGCGCTGCGGGCGACTTAAATCCAGCCCGAGGTCATTTTCCCGATCCCTTCCCCAATCTCTCTCCCACTTCATTTCACTGTCTGTCCTATCGATTAAAGGCACAAAAAGCCCAAAAATAAATCTAAAAAAAAAAAAAGTGATATCGAGTGGTCTAATGAATGGTATATTGAAAGACTTTCAACCTGCAGAACAAAAAGTGCCTGCCTTTAAATACCCGAGGTTGAATTCTGCATAAAACCTTCAGGTCCACAAATTAGTACTGTAAGTGCGCTGCTATTATAACAATAAAACCACTCACAATTCAGCTGATGAAAATGATACAAGCATATATAACCCTTCTCTGACTGTTTCACAAGCTGTAACTTGTTCCACTTTAATACCAAGAAGGCACCTGTAACTAGGAAGAAAAAAAATAAAAAGGAAAGAGGAACTAAATACACCCATATACACTTAATGCTTACTCTTTTTTAAGTCAACCTCAAGCCACACCACTCACACCTTCTAAACACGCTAAGTGCAACGGACCAAATTCAACCACTGGTAAAGAGAGAAAATTACAATCCTTACACAGTCCAAACCCTGACACATTTACACAACTCACTTAGTGTTCCTAGTATTGTGACATCACAATTCCCATGCTCACATGGGTTTTTCACACAGTGCTAAACTTCATGGCAAGAAATTCTGCTCTGAATCAAATTTGGCTTTAACGCTGAATGCGGTGCTTCCATCATATTATTTCTACTTAATGTCTACATACGTGCTATAACATCAAACGTAACTATAAACACAAAATGATGGAAGCAAAGAAAGTTAGTTAATGGTTTGACCATTATCAAAAAACGAATTTTAGGGATTACAAACACCCTTAGCATTTAAAGCACTTTCTAAAATACATTAAAAATACATTTAAAAATGCTTTAGGCTAAATATCTTTAAAAAGTTAACGTAGACTTAATTTATTCTTTTATATTTTTCAGACGTTGCTTCCTAGTAGGAAAAGGATGTCAGAACACACACTTGTTTTGCTATGTTAGTGAGGAGAGTCCATAGGCGTAAAGGGATTTATAGTGTACAAACTGTAAATTCTAACCGCCTACCCTACACCTACTCCTAAACCTCCACATCCCACACAACCTTCGGCATTGTTACCTTTTTAATAAAACATTGTTTAGTATGTTTTTAACCCTATTTTATTTATGGGGACTCAAGAAATGTCCTCATAAAACATGCGCATGTGATAATTCCAGTGTAATAACCATGTCATTACATAAATTTGTGCCCTCATCAAGTAAATTCAAACTGAAAACAAGTTTACACACACACTCGCGCGCGCGCGCACACACACACCTAATCCCAAATCTGTTTGTTATAATCCAGGCTAAAAGAAAAGAAAACTTCTTTAACCGGAAGAAAACGAGGATTAATTATACATTATATATCCCCGTCTAGAATTTGCACAAACAGGAAGGGCAGCCTGCGCGCGCGCTCGCTCGCGACTCACCTGGCGTAATCAGCACACCTAATACACTGACGAGAACCCGAATCCATATCCGAAACATGAGCGACGGCAGAGCAAATCCCACAAGAAGTGTGTGTGTGTATGTGTGTGTGCGTAGAGACAACCAAGTCTAATGTCAACTCCTCACTACCGAAACTCCTGACGTGTTTTACAAACGGTGCTCGTGAGCGGAAGGCTTGAGGAGGCGGAGACAGCGCGCGCACAAGGTGGGCCGTGTTATAGAGAGGTTCACTCCGGATGCACGCGCGAGTTCGGGATTCTCTGGAAGACTGTTAGCGAAGGAAGACGTTACTGCGCTTTAATATAACCTCACAATTTGAACTCAGGTCATTACGTCAGAATTGTACTTATTATCTAACAAGTGTTTAAATATTTTCCCCAAAAATTACGAAATATCTTAAAAATCTATATCTAAAAATGGTCAAATGTTGTTTGATGTTTTTTTTCAGTTGGTTATCTCTCAGGGGTTTATATACTATTCCAAGGGCTAAAAGTATTTTAACACAAAAGTTTCACTAATCAACAACTGTATCTGACTAATGTGAAACTAACATAATAAAAACTTTAGAGAAGAAATGAACAGCGAAAATAGATAGGTTTGAGATAATACGTAATAATTTTCAGATACTATGTTAAACTTACAACAAATTGCTACATTGTGTTTTTTTAATGTTTTAAAAAAGTTCCTGGGCAAAGTTAGTTTTCGGTGACCTCCTGCATCTTTCAGCTGCCAGTATTTTCTAAATGGTCTTTATGCAGACTCCTGTATAATAATAACCGGAATTTAAAAGCTATTAAAAATGTGAACGTGTCAGAATAAAAGTTAACGTCAAAGACTTTTATTTTAAGTAAAGTCTCAAGCAGGTGGAACCAAAGGCATTCTTGGCCCTGCGCCCTTTCCCGCCATCTTGTGGTAGGTTTCGTTAATATTGCTTAAGGTTGCCAGATCTTAATGGCATTTTACGCATCAGAATTAAAGTGGATTTGAAATTCTACAATGTGTTTATCACAATTAATGCGTTATTTTGCAGTTGCACAGATTACCCAAACCCTTATATAAAGTTCCGACTGGTTGATTGATTAACAATTCAAATATAAATGTCTGCTTTATGTATACATTGCCTATTTTGGGGTAAAACTATTAAATTAAACTGGCAACCTCGAAAAAAGGGGCGGATATAACCGGTTTCGGTGAACAAACCACTCCGTCCGTGATTTTCCAAACATAACAGCTTACTAGAAACGATTTCTGTAGCAAAAACGACGCGCCGCCATTGAATAAAAGGGCGCGCGAGATAGACTGGACGCAAGATCAGCACCATAGTGCAGCATCCACCGACATAAATCCTCTTTCTGCTTCCTGCTTTGGTGAATTCATCTGATTTGCAGGTGAGACTGTGTGTGTGTGTGTGCGCACGCGCGGGGGCACGTTAATATTAACGCCACAATCATGCAAATGTTATTATTGCAGAATGCTTGGCTGTTTAGTCATGCTAGGACCCAGGCCTCCAAGGCCTGATGCAGCTGTAATATACATGTAATTATAACCTGACGTCACCAGAGTATCCAGATTAGACAAGCGCGTTGAGCATCAACGAGGGTATTCCTGAATCAGGAAGAAACCAGTTTATATCACAGTCTTTATCATTAGAGCCTGAATCTCACGTGTGGCTTGTTTAATGTTTAGAGAATGAGTGAAGAGGAGAACCCTGCTGCTGAACCCGTGCAGGTCCTGGACGTCCAGGGTGATGGACGCTGGATGTCACAGGTGTGTGTCGACGTGTGTGTTTCAGGAATAATCCTACATGGATACGCACATATAGTAGGCTTGTTTGTGATTGTGTTGGTTATGACAAGTATGAATGGTTTACATTCTAAACATTCGAGTGTGTTTTGCAGCATAACCGCTTCGTGCAGGAGTGTAAGGATGCAGAACCTGATGTGCTGTTTGTAGGTGACTCCATGGTTCAGCTGATGCAGCAATACGAGGTGTTTTGTGTGTGTGTGTTTTTGTGTGTACTTTGAACAAAATAGCTTTACTTTTAACCTGTAATTATAGTGCTGTATATCCCTGTAGCTCGTCTTGTGATTTGAGCCAGAAACTTTGACAGATGTGTCGTTTGCGGTTCAGTGCCACGCTGCACAATGTGGTATTGTGCTCTGGGTTGCAAATAAACAGCTGTTGCTGGCTCTGATTTGCCACTTTTATGTGGCCACCCTCCTCACAGCTTCTGTCAGGAAACAAAGAGAAAAAAATCATTTATTTCCAGATCATCCTACAGCATAAATTCTGAAAGCTAAACTATAACTAGCTATAACTTTGGGTCTGATGTCGAGGTTAAAGAGGGCTGCAGTCACGTCGTAATTACTTTAATGCCGAGATGGTAACACGCGATGTTTAACTGTGCCGTTCATGCCCTCATATATTGGCGGCCGTATCGATATCGGCCAATAAATGCTTATTTTTAATTTATGTATTTAATTTTAATTTAAAAATTAGGTTGCTATTTTAAGATGACGGATTATAGATTATTTCCACTGGCTGGATCACTTCCTGTTATATTCCTTGCTGCTGGCCACTAGGGGTTTGATTGGTGCCTTCTGTGACAGCACGAACCAGATGAGCACAACAAATGTCAGAGTTTTTCATCCTCAAAAAGTGAACACTGAACTTGCTGAATACACTGAATAAAAAATTGTCCACTGAATTTGGTTGGCATTTGTTTTGCAATCATGCTCATAAAAAGATATTAATATTTACCAGCCTATATATTGGTTATCGGCCAAAAATTCCATAAGGTGCATCCTTATTTGGTGTTACAGTCAGCAAAATGAACATAGAGCTGCATCTGAGAGTCCAAGAATCCTGGATAAAAACAAATAGAGGTAATGCTAAAGACATGTTTTTTACAAGTTGGAATGTTGTTATTATGGTAGCAATATGGTATGAACGCAGCAATACAGTTGTGGTTCTGCATCATAATTGGTTGTTATGTTTAGGTGTGGCGGGAGCTCTTTTCTCCACTGCACGCGCTCAACTTCGGGATAGGAGGAGACACGACATGCAACATTCTGTGGCGGCTACAGAATGGAGAACTTGAGAACATCAGGCCACGGGTGAGATAAAGAATTAGAGGATCTTCATCCTGTAGGTTTTGTTTGTGTTTGTTTATTTATTTATTTACTTATTGTTGTGTTGGGATCCCACCAGGTGGTGGTGCTGTGGGTAGGAACCAACAATCACGAGCACACGGCTGAGCAGGTGGCAGGGGGAATTGTGACAATAGTACAGCTGCTCATCTCACGCCTTTCTAAGGCCAAAATCATCGTTCTGGTGAGAAGAAAAGAAGAGTATATGTGTGTTTGAGATGAAACACAATTGTAAAGTGTATTGTTTATCTATTTGTATCTATTTGTACTCAGTCACGTTAAGGTTCAAAGTAATTTCTCCATAGGGGAAGTGGGAAGTGGTAAGAAGGGGAATTGATAGTCCAGTGGTTAAGGTGTTGGACTGCTGATCCGAAGACTGGAGTTATATTCCCAGCACCACCAAGCTACCACTGGTCAGATTACTAAATTTAAATGGGAGGTGTTTACTATGGAGTGGTCTTATGTAACAGAGCACGCCTGCTCTTGGTAGAAAAATTATTATAAGTGGTCCCAGCTAGCATGTTAAGGAGTTAGTTTTATATGTGTCTTTCATTATGTAGCATGGAACAATTTGAATCATAGTAACAATGGACTTGTTAACGATGCTTCCAGGGGTTGTAAAATTTACTTAGCATGGTTACTAACTCAGCACTGGAAATTTCTGCAACGTTAAAAGAAACAATAAATAAGTTTAAAAAAAAAATCATGACAAAGATTGACCTACTTGAGGTTGATTTGATTGTGTCACTCAGGGTCTGTTACCCCGTGGTGAGTTCCCAAACCCTCTGAGGGAGAAAAACGCAGCTGTGAACACCTTCCTGCGCTGCGCCCTGCCTCACCTCGGACCTGTCCAGTTCCTGGACGCGAGCGCCAGCTTTGTGCACTCCGACGGAACCATTTCCTCCCGCGACATGTTCGACTTTCTGCACCTGACGGCCGCCGGCTATGGCGCCATTGCAACGCCCCTGCATGAGCTGCTGCTCCAGCTGTTGGAGGAAACGCCACAGGAGAGGCGGGCCTCGCTTGTCTGAGAAGAGACAACAAAACCACAGCGACATCCAAGAAAAACATCTCCTTTCAGTGGAACACTTACATCATTACATAACATGGGGATCATAAAACAGAGTCTCAGTCATAAATGTTGGGGAAAATGTGAGAACCTTTCATGCTCATTCTCCAGAAATGTGTTTTAATCACTTTTTTTATGTGCTTTAATTTATTTATGTGTTTCTTAAGGCTATGACAAAGTCTTTACAAATATATACAACACTGAGCAGTGTGTGTGCGTGATAAAAATGCTTTAGTGTAGCACTGTTACTGCCAGCTTCTTACCACACATGGTACCAGAAGGATCTATGAGATGGATGCTGTATCATAGATGGCACACAAACCGACGTGTTGTCTACTCACTGTTTATCAGTTTCAGGGCTAATCCAGGCTAAAACATATCACCCAAACACTTTCCTAAAAATAAACGTCTAAATCCTCATACTCTCACCTTACACAACAGCTTCGAGTGATTTCATTTCCAAACCAAACCATACCCCTCAATACACCTGCATAGCTGTTCGTGTATATGAAAGTGTGTTAATATTTCATGTTCACTTGTGAGAGTTAGCTTAGCCGCACCACCACACATTGAAGACTGGAAAGTTTACATTAAAGAAACACGAATGTCATCCATTTGGAACTGGAGTCTTTATTGGGTTTTTTTCTTTGGCTTTAAAGATGATAAATAGCTCCTAGGACTTCAGTAAACTTGTAGCTAAACAGCTAGTTTCAATAACGCTAGCTCTGCTAATGGACGGATCTGGACTCAACTCAACATATGTTTTACAGACAAACTACCCATCCTACTGGGGGAAAGAAAGGAGAGCTGCACACTAGCAGGACAGTACGTCTCTGCCTGCCACAGA
>JAOUQX010000024.1:8868587-8882263 GCA_028566295.1 Liobagrus marginatus
GTGTGTGTGTGTGTGTGTGTGTGTGTGTGTGTGTGTGTGTGTGTGTGTGTGTGTGTGTGTGTGTGTGCGTGCGCGCTCACCTCCCGATCATGGTGGAGTGCTGCTGCACCGCAGCCTCCAGCAACCTCTCAAGTATGGTCCACTCCCCCATGGTGGCTTTCCGCCTGTCTTTCTCGTTCCTGCTGCCTCGCACCGCCGTGCCGACGACCGTTCGCTGAGGTCAATGCCTCTGACCTGGGACCGTCTCCCTTAGCAACGACCCCTCGCCTACTCCCGGTGACAAAGTGTGAGCGTGTGCAGATGCAGATGTAGTGGTGCTTCTGCAGCAGGAATGCTGACGATGCTTAAGTCGGACCACCACTCACTCACACACACACATACACACACTCACAAACTCTCACACACACCTTGATTTCTTCTTTAGTACGGTTCCTCCTGTTCTCGCATTGTGCCCGTCTTTAGACGGCAGCACTGCATCTATCACACCTCCATAGGCACACACACTCTTATTCTCTCTCACAAACACGCGTGCTCACTGCAGCATCCCTGTCCTTATTAGCGGCACCGAGCTGACGCGATGCAGCCCTCTGGATTCCATATCTCTCTCTCTCTCTCTCTCTCTCTCACACACACACACACACACACGGGTGTGATGAAAGCCTTTATGTCCACTACAACAAGGACATGGAAGATCTGAGCTCTCTCCTCTTCTTCTTCTCTTTTCTTTACTTCTTCCTCACCTCCTCTGCGTAAATGTGTGTTTGTGTGTGTGTGGAGAAGGGGGGGCCTGATGCTGACACCTTCGTAGTCCTCTTCCTCCTCTCAGCTCCTCCTTTCTCTTTCATCTGCCTGCAAGCCGTCTCACTCTTTCTCTCTCTCACTAGGAATCATTGATGCAGCAGCTGCAATTGTGCCTTATGCACCTCTCGCTCTCTTGCTCTCTCTCTCTCTCTCTCTCTCTCACACACACACACACACACACACACAGATTAAAAAAAGACCTTATCATTGATCATGGTTTCATCACTCTCATTAATCTTTTCTCTCAGCTTTGCAGATCTAACTCTCTCGCTCTCTCTATGCCCCTTTTCATTTCCCCTTTTTTCCATAGCTTAAAAACCTAACACATCTTCCTTTAATATTTATTCTTTAGCTTTTTATTCTATTGTTTGCTCGGTTCTTGCTGATACAAACATTTAGATTATAAAGACTTAGTGTTCCTATGGTTATTGTAATTTAGCTTTTTTCCTGTAATGCTAGTTTGTATTGCTTGTATTTAAGCCTGTGGGCTAGTATGCTAGTACCTGCTCTGTCTCCCTGCTAGTCTGTATATTAGCCTATTTAAATTGCTAGTTTGTGTGTTTTTCACATGTACTGTAATGCTAGTTTGTATACCAGCCTATGTTGTAGTATGCTAGTATGCTAGCTAGTGTGTGAATTGGTCATGGTCATGTTATTTTGGCATTTCAATGCATTGCTAATACTGTGTATAATGTAATTACTTTAGTGCTTAAGATAACAGCCGAGTACACACACACACACACGCACACACTCCATGTTGATTTTAGGGGAGTGCACTGGAGTGAGTGGCACTGCTGAGAAACAGTTAATCATACAGCAGCAGCAGCAGCAGCAGCAGTGTCATTAGCCCAGAGCATTATGGGTAAGGACATGCTGACTTTGGCCAGGTCAGGTGTTTCTGTGCTGCTTAACGTGCACGTGATGAGCACACACAAACGGTTTTGACTACAAGAATGAAGTAATGGGTAGTGAAGATTTACCGCTTTGGGACAAAACCTACTGACCTAGAAACCCACACCCACACGCTCACACACACGAATATAACAAATCAAGACTGTCAAACAAATCATATTATTGTAGCAGTGGTTCTGGTTTCACCTGATGAATTTTTGAGTGTTTAGATATATCAAAATGAACATACAACAAAATTTCTTTTATATAAATACAGTAATATCCATAAAAAGGCTTAGCTCCAAAAAGGAGAATTTCCTGTTCCGGGTACTGTTTTTACTGCATATTCGGTACAGGCTTTCTGAAGGCTTTCTCATGGCTAATACTGCTGTTATGCTAACATGCGGTCATCCAGTTTGCTAGTTCAAGCGAACACACAAAAAAAACGTTGTTACAACAGGACAAAACAAAAGGATGGAAGCAAATTGAGAATGAGCCTTTATTATTGCCACACACACCAATACTGTGCAATCCATTTCTTTGCATATCCCAGATTTGAAAACAATTGAGGCTACAGTATGTGTGCAGATATTTTGTATAGAATCATTGTATCTAAGCAAAATATATATACAATATATCTATACATAGGGGTTACAAGAATTTTAATTAACTTATTTAAATAGTGAGTCTAATATTTACTAGCTGCAGGATCAGAAATGATACATCCCTGGAGCAGGAAGAGGGTTATGGGCTTTTCCCAAGGGCCCAGCAGTGGCAGAGCTGTGGGCTAAATCCTTTGAGCAACAATCCAGAGCCTTAACACTTTGATCCACCATTGCCCGTTTTATAAATAACAAAAGGTTAGCATTACGAAGGTTTTAAATAAGATTCAGATGATTCTTACAAAACACTTGCTTATCCTAAATCTGACCCTCAAACTCATTTGGGATAAACTTGCTTTGGAAATATGCTTTAATAATTAAATTTAGTCCCAGCGATATAAACAATGACTCGTCGATCTCATACTGCGATCAAAATTTCTGTGCTTCCCGCCAAAAAAGGTGTAGGCTAAAAGAAAAGAAAGAACGCTCTTCCTGTGGCGGGTAACATTTTAGACCCACACTCTCTCCTAGAGGTAACACCTGACTGACTGGGCTGTGTGTGTGTGTTTATACCTTTTTTCTTTGCTCCCCCAGTTTTAAGGGATACGAAGAATCCCCTGCAGAAACACGCCACTTCCGGTGTGCTATATAAGTGAAAAATACGCAGCATGATAGAATAGCGCCAACATTTTAAAGAAAAGGTCGTAAGGTTAAAGCTTTTTAACTTTTTTCTATTGAATATCCATAAGTTTGAAAGCCTGAAAGTCAAACGCTGCGTAAATAAATCGATAACCATAACGTATCCATACTGATAAGGCCTTTATTTCTGAGAGAGAGAGAGAGAGAGAGAGAGAGAGAGAGAGAGAGAGAGAGAGAGAGATTTGGTAGGACGCCATAATATTGTTTGTGAAAGAAAACAGTGCCCCCTGTTGTATTCTGTCATGTACTGCACTTTAACATGAAGTGGGTGGCAAAGGTGAGGGTGAACAGAGGTTGAACCATTACAAGTCTCACACAGACACAAGGATCAAATGATTTTTTTGCAGCTACGTGCTCACTTGCACCTGATCATAAAATAAATGAAATGAACACTTAATCCTAGCAATTGGTGTGTATTTTGACTATTATTTATATATTGTTCCTTCTAAACTTCACAGAATCAAACGGCTTGGCTCAATTCCAAACTGCGTCTCTATACTGGTGCACTATATTGATATAAGGAAGTCATTTAGCATTCAGCTTTCTGGCACATACAGAGGAGTGCTACAAAAGTTATAAAAGGGCAGCATCTATAATGAGTATAGGCTGTAATATGTTGGTTAGAATTTTTTTCTCTGGCTTTGCGACTTTCTCTCATTTATAATTTTTAGGGGGCCATCACTTTTCTTAGTGACACAATTAAAAACTTGACCTATTGTAATCATAATTATCATAATCATCATCACTCAAAATAGAAGCTGTAATAATTGTAGGGACTTTTGGTTTCACAAAATTAACTGCAACTCTGACGGGATAGAAAGGTAGGCTATTGTTTCACGAGAAAAAAAATTATTTAATGTTTAATTGCTGCAGTATAAAAGTAGAAAGACAATTCAGGGCACAATTATATTCGGCAGCTGATCCAACGGGACCTAGCCCATCGCTAATTAGGTTCCTGTTTATAAAAATCCCAAACTAGTTTTGTAAAGTTTGGCATGCCAAACTTTGATGTTGGCTAAAAAGTGATGCTCGGAAAAAAAAAACCTTGATGATAATTCTCATGAAAAAGTACTCCAAATTGAACATTTATCACGTTAATGTAACATGGCTCCGCCCATTTTGATGGGCGTGTCTGTGACATCACTACAATTTCCGTCATGCAATTTCCCTCAATGTGCTGAGTGTTTTGATACGTTATATGACCATGTTCCAGTAAGTTTTAGGATTTCGCTTATACAGTTAGTAAATGGGAATTTTGGGGAATGTTGTGTTTCGTAGCTTGTGTGAAGACTCGTACACAGACTTGTAACAACTCAACTCTTTTATTTTACCACCCAGGGGTGGTAAAAGTGCGTGTGTATGCAAAAAGGTGAATGCGTAGAAAGAGAATAAAAGAGTTGAGTTGTTACAAGTCTGTGTACGAGTCTTCACACAAGCTACGAAACACAACAGGGAATTTGTCATTTTCCCTACAGGAAAACTGAAATTCCAACTCATTTACAAAATAATTCCCTCATGAACCAACTTTAGTTTGGTTGAAATCCCTTGAATGTTCGCTGAGTTATCACATTCTGAAATTTATAATGGAAGTCAACGGGAATTTTGGCCACTTTGAGCTTCCATAGCAGGAATTCTGCAATATCAATTTCCTAGAAAAGTCAAAGCACACCGAGTCCGAATGAATGACTTTGCCAAGTTTGATGCATTTCGCTTGAAAGATCTATTCAATTCAATTCATATGTATTTGAATGCATACATAGCGCTGTTAACAAATGGGCATTGTCTCAAAGCAGCTTTACAGAACGTGATTATATAACGAAAATGGTTTTTAAAAATTTGTGTTAATAAAAAAAATGAATGTGTGCTTTTATTTATTTATCAATTGAAAGCTCTAGGAATAGCATTTAAAACAAATTTCTATAGCAAATATCTTGGCTCTTTCAAGCCAACATTTGAATTCAGCCCCTTTAATCGTTAGTATTTTTTATTGTGCAATATCTGTTGTTTGTGTGAGAGTAAGTCTAATTAATTAGAAAAATATCCCAATCTAGATTAATTTTATATGTAAACAATAAAGTTAAGTCGATAGTGGACGAAAAAAAGATTATTCTCTAGCAGTGCTTCACAGTCTGTTCAAAGTAAATAAAAACAAAAGTAAAACTATAAACCATTTTGTCAACTTTAATGCAGCTTAATAAGGGAAAATCAGCATTGAAGCCGTGGTTTATGTTGCGTTAAAAGAAAAAGAAGCGTAACGTTACATAGATTAAATATTTGTCGTTAAACACGATAAAGAAGGTGCATTGTGGGAGAGAGAGGGGTGATTGACGTGGCGGCCATTTTGCCGCTGGCCGCTCGGTTCCCATTGTGTGTGTGATAGTAAATACTGACAGTGCCAGGCAAAGCTCTGCACATATTTCGCTGCGACAAATTGAACACATTCGTCAAAGGTAAGTGAACAGACTTTAAGCCAAATATTGCCCAAAGCACTTTTTCACAGGTTTGTCGAACTTTTGGGTGAAATAAATTTTTATTTTTCGCGAAAAACCGTCGGGTTTGCGTCGTCTGAAAACGAGAAAACCGTTGAGAGAAAACAGGCTCTCCTTTTCCGTGTCGTCGGAGGGAAGAAAATCCGTCACACTTTCAACGTGCGTTTTTACTTCGGTTATTCGCCTTGAATTTTCGACTGAAAATTATTTTAACCTGCCATTTTGTTGCACAAGGGTGTCTAGTGTGTAGTTCTGAAACGTTTGAGTCGGTTCGCGTAGCGTATTTTGAATTTTCTGTCAAAGTTTACGTGCATGTCCTCGCTTCTATGTAGGCTTTCAGTCACCGTTGCTATTCGAATCGCGGCCATAATCTTGCGGTAGTGGGCGGAACAAATGAAGCAGAGCAGCCCCCGCAACATGCGATTGTGGGCGCTGATTGGTTGGAGCTTGGCTCAATTGCTTTTTCATTGGTTCAGTGTCTGTCAATATATGGCACAGCTCTGTGATTGGCTTTCTGTCTGCGCTGTGTTTGGTTTGTTTCTTTTGGGGGGTTTTCTCTTGCGAAAGAGAGAGAGAGTGCGCGCGCGCGTTTATTTTAGTTTTATTTTTTTACAACCAATTTTTAGGCGTCAGTATTTTCTCAATCGCTGGAGTTACATAAAACACTATTGTTGCAATTAATGTGATCGGGATGTTTACATGACTGCAATTTTTAACAAAACTATTAAATTGTTTAATACAAGATTTTGTAAGTAATTGTAATTTACCAAAGGGTTAGTAAAGTTTAAATAAATGTTTTTGACCGTTTTATAATTTTTTACTAAAACACAATTCGTTAGGTATTTTATTTCTGTATATTACATTTTTATACAAAACACATTTATTTATCAAAATATTTTTAGTAACCTTTCTCTTTATTTCCGTTCTAATATGTGGAATTGGGCCTGGTGTTTTGTTATTTTTAAATTAAACGATTTATTAAAGTTATATTTATGTTTATTGTTTAAGTTGCATGCTCAAGACCCAATACGGAAATGTGCGGGTTTTTTTTACTTGTTCCTTATATCTAAAAACCATTTCTGATCTGCACTGGCTCTTTTCTTTTCTCTTAGCAGCAGACTGAGGAATCATGGCTCGTACCAAGCAAACTGCCCGCAAATCTACAGGAGGCAAAGCTCCCCGTAAGCAACTGGCCACTAAAGCGGCCCGTAAAAGTGCGCCATCTACTGGAGGAGTGAAGAAACCTCATCGCTACAGGTGACACGCTGATCTCACATTGACTTGATAGTTTATATGTAGTGTTTTAGTAGGGATGCTCGATCGATTGACCCAAGATCAGTATCGTCCAATAATCATATTTTACCTACTAAACCGATCTTTGTTTTGTATTACTTCATTCTTCATTCATACTATATCATATTATGATCAATCACCATGACAAACGGTACTTGGGATCTGCTGCAAAAATCCTGATCAGTGGATCCCTATATTTTAATTGTTTTTAAATACATAAACAAATGTCAAAGTTCTGTTATTCCATTTCGATCCACAGGGGGGCACTCGTAAATATGAATCCAATCAAAATATTGTATCCATTGAATCCGTATATACAGCTTGATCTTCTAATCTAATAGTCTTACTATTGAGCAGTTTGTTTTTGATCTACATTAATGAGGGTTTAAGGAGCTGTTATTGAGTATTTAAATGTAAACATGGTGCAATCCAGGCCCGGAACAGTGGCTCTGCGTGAGATCCGTCGGTACCAGAAGTCCACCGAGCTGCTGATCCGCAAGCTGCCCTTCCAGCGTCTGGTGAGAGAGATTGCTCAGGACTTCAAAACGGATCTGCGTTTCCAGAGTGCTGCCATTGGAGCCCTGCAGGTGCTGTATTTTGGTTTTTTTACATTCGAACGCTATTAAAAATACATTCATACAAACATTTTAAGTACAGCATGATCTCTGTGGTGCTTAAATTTCTGTAACAGGATAAAATACGGTGGTTATACATCAGCTGTTGTTACCTTTTGAAGTAGCATTCAAGATTTGGTGGGTTTTATGGAGAAAGCTGAAGGAAGAGGCTTAAGTGTAAAATTCAGATGTGGTCTAAGAGAACGTCCTCCAATATCACTGACTTGCCACTAAGTTAGACAAATGGGACGTTTTTAATGTGTGCGTGTGTGTGTGCGCGCAGGAAGCCAGCGAGGCATACCTGGTGGGTCTTTTCGAGGACACCAACCTGTGTGCCATCCACGCCAAGCGTGTCACCATCATGCCCAAAGACATCCAGCTGGCACGCCGTATCCGCGGAGAGCGCGCCTAGACAGTTGTCATGCTTCTATCCTTTCTTTCATTTTCTCTCTCTCTGTTGGTCTCTCTCCACTCATCTCTCCCCTTCTTTCTTAGTAGAGTTTAGAATATCTGCGACGGGGAGGCCAATGTGTTTCAGTCTATTAGTGCTGTCTCACTGACGCGTAGGGTACCTGTATGTGCATGTAACAGGAGCTTCTGATCGCTCACACACACACACACACGCACTCTCAAAAACGTACAAGAGTCAGAGCGTAAACGAGGTCCACCCTGGCCCAGCTAGGGGTTTGAACACGCACAGCACAAGGGAAGGTGGAATCTGGGGTAAGTCTGCTTAAGGGGAGCAGCAACTTCCACAGCAGGGTGCTAGTAAAACTGCCCCAGACCACCTTCACTTGTCCTACAGCCAACTCCGCACCCATACACACACACACACACACACACTAAATTAAACACAGGGATGTCCTGCCCTCACACTCGTACACCTAGAAAAACCTCTTCCTGACCTGACATAGCAAAGCACCTGAGAAACTCCCTGCACATCTTTAACCACCTCAGAAACCCTCTACCCACCCTCTTGCCCTGTTATTGCACCCCTGTATGCTCCGTGTGTGTGCATGTGTGTGTGTGTGATCGATCAGCAAAGCAGAAATCGTATTCAGCTGCAAACCAGCATCTATTGGTTATAAAGTTGTTACTTATAATATTGATTATTGCTCTAATTGTTGGTGTCTGTTTTTTTCTATGATGCGTAGTCATAAATTGTTTTACCACTGTTCTGGGACAACAAAAAGAAAACGAAAAAAAATTAATAAGGAATTCTCTTTGGCTTTTTGTTTTATTTTTATTATTTCTTTTGTTTAATTTTGTTTCCATGTTGATTGCCGATCCTGCTCCTCCTGTTCTAAATTTCAGGCAGCCACAGGGGGGCGCCCTAAACCAGCCTCATTCACCTTCACTGTTTTTTACAGGCTACTCTCTGTTTTGATTTAGCTCTTCTCTCTTTCACCTTAATTCTCTCGACCCTTTTTTCCACAGATCGGCATTTCGCAAAAGAATTGTAGCAAAAAAATAATCACATTTTGTTTTTCTGAGTGCTCCCTTCATGTAGATTCTTTTGCTCATTATACACATTTATAACCCCACTTTCCTGTTTATTTTTCTTATTCAAAAATTTAAATAAACTGATCTTTGTATTTTCCAAATTTCTCATACTGTGGTGGTAATAAATAGATGTTACACAACGTCTTCTGTGGTTTCTCCAGATCTCGACTGATTTTTGTTTTACAGGTGCCCTTATTTCCATTTGGATTAGCTAAATCTGATCAGTTGTCTTTCTTTTCTTCTTCATGACAAAAAGTTGCTCTGCTTTTGCAACATCAGTTCCTCATCATCTGTTTTCAATTATGAACACGTGCAAGACCATTTGAAACTTAATTTTTAGACACATAATAGCTGCACTACAGCATAGTCACATGTATGGCTTTATTCAGGTCAGAACAGGATTAGAAAACACTTGTGCAGGATTTGGGGGTGGAGGTGGAAAGGTATAGGAGGAATGGGAATAAGTGTATCTGAACAGCAGTTAATGTTTTCAAAAAAAAGATGAAAAATGCACTAACATTTTGCAAGGAAAAAATGGGGAGAAGAACTGGCCCAACAACGAGGCTATTACCTGAAATAATGGCTGTGGGTATAGTATTAAATTAGTGCTTAGATTCAATTAGGCACAAGATTAAATAGAAAATTAAAAAAACTAGTGATTAGCATAATGTTCTTGTAGAATTTGCTTATTAATTATTTTGGTCTTGACCTGATTTATAAAACCCGCTTCATAAGAAATGTTCATGTTTCCAAAGTCAACACTACTGAAACTGAACTGACTCAGCCTTTTTCTTTCTAGCCCATCCTTTTTACACCTCAGCTACCACCATTCCCTTTCTATTCTCTCTTCTGAAACCTCAGTTTAGATCACAAACATTCGGAAGAGAAGCAAAACAGAAGGTCTTTGGGATGAGGGCCTTTTCTAATCCAGCCTAATTGCTTTAGGCTCGCGTCAGTTCGATAGTAAGTAGATTAAGGTACGGTACTCTTCGGCTTGTCGGTGGATATACAGGTGCATCTCAATAAATTAGAATGTCGTGGAAAAAGAATTTTATTTCCGTAAACTCAAATTGTGGAACTCGTGTGTTAAATAAATTCAATGCACACAGACTGAAGTACTTAAAGTCTTTGGTTCTTTTAATTGTGATGATATTGGCCATATTTAACAAGAACCCACCAATTTACTCTCAACTAATTAGAATACTTCATAAGACCAATATAAAAACATTTGTAGTGAATTGTTGGCCTGCTGAAAAGTATATAAATAACTACGCTGTATATCATAACATTAATCTTTTAGTCTGTCCAATTCAAATTAAGACCATTTTTACTCCATATTTCCTCTTAAGTTTATCATGCTCTCTTTCTCCAATCATAACGGTGTACGTGTGCTGTGTTTGTGCGCCCCCACCTTTATCCCCTTTAACTCTCTGCCTCTACCCCAGGTTTGGTGTTTTGTCATTCATCATAATCTTCCCTGAAAACAGAATGACGGCTAATTTTACTCTTTGTCACACCCTGGGAATTAATACATTTTCTCACTTCCGACAGCCTAAGCGTAGTAATTTTAAATAATCTTAAAGCATTAATTTAGTGTTACTGCTAAAATGTTTAAAACTGTTTTATAGGTATCTTTTTTTTTTTTTTTTTTACAACCCTTCTACTCTTCATCCTCCTTACTTCGGAGCTTGTTTTATTCCGGACAGGCTCATGGCCTAAAATAAGCGTTCACCACCACCACAAACATACTGTCAACTAGTCGTAACTTCCAGCTACATGCTAGCTGATTGTAAAATACCACAAAAATGTCTCCAAATAAAAACAAAAGCACACAAGCGACACTACAGTAACAAATCAGGTTTAATGATCACTACATACATACTACACTGAATGTTATTTTATAACATAACGTTTGGTAACTAAAAACCTAACGAAATGATTTATATATAGCATTCTAAGGGGAAAATCAAAAGTACTTAGAAAGAACATGGCTGGGCAGAAACTTGACTACGACTGTGGGTGTGGCTATAAATATGTGAATATATGACTAGTGAGTGACTGAACCAATCACAGAAAAGCAGCTCCAATCTTCTGCAAAATAGATGATCTCTTGAATCAGCCCTGAAGACTACCTCAAGAATTCTCAGCATTGGAAGCTCGTATCCTCCGCCGTCACGTTCCTGGTTCTGTTCCTTTTTTCCCCCGTTGAAAAACATTACAACACCTGAAACTTGTGATCGAGGCAGTCGATGGTGCTGAAGCCAAGCTTCCATGCCTGCTGATCCTTGTAGTCGAGGCAGTCAAAGCCAAGCGAGGCGGAGATACCATAGCCCTGTAAGGCAAGTGAGGGTGACTGGCTAAGTGAGGTGCAGACAGAGGGCACAGCAAGGGGTGAGAGAGCTCCCTGAGAGGTAACAGGCGACAGGTAAGGGCCACAGTCGAAGTACGGCGACGTCCCATAGCCTGTGCAATACGAGGACGACACTGGCCCATAGCTCATGGCATACGGACGCTGCATGCACCCGGTACCCGAACCACACAGGGGGTCAGGGAGAGGTGACAACGAGGCAGGGCTCCAAACAGACACAGTGGCGGACTCTAGGGATGGTGGTAGAAGAGGTGGAGGTGGGGCCACAGATATGTTGGAGGGATCCGAGGACATTTCTGGGGGAGAAGACGTGGCTTTTTTCTTAGGAGGGCGAGGTTTGGTCTGCCCACTGGACTGCTGTTGCTGCTGTTGACGGCATTTGGCTCTTCGGTTCTTGAACCAGACCTGACAGACAGCGGAAACCAGACAGACGAGTTAGAGAAGGAGAAAGCAGGAATAAAGAATCGTGATCAAAACAAGGAAATGGTTTTTGATAGGCGAAAAATTGAAACAGCACCCCATGATGGGCGACTTAAAGGCGACACCTAATTGTACTTTATGTATGTCCCTTGCACAAGGGTACGTCTCATAATCACGTGATTCACACCGGTACTTTGTCTTACTCTTACTTAGTAAAACTTGCAGTATCAGCACCTTGCAGTGCCTTTGACCTGCACCAATGTCTTACCTGTGGTTTCTGTTCCACCTTGTGTCTTCCTTTATTACATCACACATCTACGTGAAACCCTATGTGGTCATTTTCAACTCAATTCAATTCAATTCAATTTATAATGTGCTTTTAACAATACACATTGTCCCAAAGCAGCTTTACAGACGATAAACAATAAGAAGAAATAAAATTCTGAAATGTGTCCCAATGAGCAAGCCTGAGGTGACGAGGGCAAGGAAAAACTCCCTAATGTAATGCTAGGAAGAAACGTTGAGAGGAACCAGACTCAATGGGAAGCCCATCCTTATGTGAGGGACAGCAGAATGTGTGGTTAGTAGAGTAATTTAATTTTTCTTCAAACCTAAAGTAAATAGTTTTCTGGGGGTTTTTTGCAGGGGAATGTGATTTGTACCAAAATATGTTTCAGCAGTATTCCGTTCACCTGTCACACCTGTGTTCTGTCAGGTCAGGTCTGAACTCTTTCTTGTACCATCCTGTCAATCCTGTGTCTCACCTTTATACCACATGTCTCATTTATACTCGTATATATTTCACTCACAGCATGCAGCAACATGGCCATCGCGTCACTCCCTCAAGTGTCACACCTGTACTGTCTCACCTGTACTCTGGACTCGGGCAGGTTGATTTTGAGGGCCACCTCTTCCCTCATGAAGATGTCTGGGTAGCGTGTCTTTGTAAACAGTGCTTCTAAAATGTCCAGCTGGGTACGGGTGAAGGTGGTGCGCTCTCTACGCTGCTTCCTCGGAGTTGCTGAAGAGAAACACCAAGGCGTCGGTTTCATCCATTTCAATAGGTAATATCATCATCATCATCATCATCAACAACAACAACAACAAATGTTCAAAATAACACTGAAAAAAGAATCTTTCTTTTCTATTCAAGGAAAAATTAAATCTTGAGTCTTGCTATTCTTTATAACCTAACAATACTTTGTTAGTTTTTTAAGTGAGTTTATTTTTAAAGTAATCAATCCCACGACACCCGCGGATGCATTCGCAGGACAGAGTCTTTGCCTCGTGGGCAGCGTGTGGCCTTAACACTAACCCAAATACGCAACATACGACATTCAACATTCGACAATGACTGATAAAGAACGACCGACGCAGATTAGACGAGATTTCGTCGACAGACACACACGCGCACGTTGTCTCGCGGTCGGAGTGTTGTCGCCACCTGGCGGCCGACCGTGCCGTGTCCGTGTTTCTGACAGGAAATATACGTTTTTCTCTTTTTTTAATTGTTGGTTCAAATATCCTCTTTCTTTCGATCAGTTCACTCACTCTGTTTGTTAGATGTACTGTATTCGCTTTCTTCTATCCAGGAGGTTTATTTGAAAAGGGCGATTTCTATACAGTTCTCCGGATTTGACGTGAATTTTGTAAATATAGTCACAAACTTTGCACACATGAAACAGAAAAACCTGTTGAATTAAACCGCGTGGCATAAAATGAACGGATCATACAAGAAAACGATTGTAGTCGGAGAAACAACACATCTGTAAATTTCCACGGAAGAGAAACCGTTAAAAAAAAGTAATTCTTTTTGTCTTAATAGTTAAATATTAATATAGCAATTTGGCTATATTTTACAGATTTTATCTTATTACAAATAGTTTTATATGATTAATTATAACTGTATAATTAATATAATAATTATATTATATATCATTATTATTATTATATGAAATGGGGCGAAATTTTTTTTTATTGTATTGGCGAAAATGAA
>JAOUQX010000024.1:8938025-8953261 GCA_028566295.1 Liobagrus marginatus
TATCTGGACTGGGGGACATATGAATGCTGTACTGAATGTCTGCTTTAGTGTCTCTGATAGCGGGATATGTTCTGATAGTACTTAGGAGTTAAATAATAATTTATAAAAATAAGTTTTATAGTTTAAATAAACAAATATGACATTTTTATAAGGAATCACTAACATTTTATGTTCAAGTCTTTCTAACTGTGGCGTCAGTTATGATCATTTAAGGATTGCAGAAAAGTCTTTTCACTCTCTGTGAACACGTTAAAGCAGAAATATCTCTAAAGTTAAATCACAGTCCAAACCGAGGTGCAAAATCCTGTATTGAGTTTTAATTGATTGTAAACTCATGACCTTCTGTATGGGATAAAGGATCAATCAGATATGACGAGGATGATCAAGAAGCTGGAGGTTGCACAGACCAAATGATTCTGAACTGCTAAAATGGGGGCCTATTATTTTCTATAATAAAATCTAAAATAAATCTGGGCTTTGTTAATGATTAAATTCATTAAAACGCTTGAATTCTGTGGACCACATTTGTGATCGCACTGTTCAGACCAGTCCAGTTTGTATTTATCCTCTGCATCTGTTTGTCCAAAGATTGTGGAGAAAACCTTATGACTGTGTTCAAGTGTACATATTTTTTATTTAAGTTTACAGTCAAGCGATGTACTTTAAAAATCACGCCGTTCCAAATGATGCTGATGTGTTTAGTGGAAGAGAACTTTTACTTCAAACATCTTATGGATTTACTTTGTGGCAGCTTAAGTAGTAAATCACAAACATCGAAGAAATCACTGGTAAAGCTCTCGTATGTAGAGCGTCCCATCATCTCGAGATCGTTAAAGACGAAAACTGATATGAAAACTTGTGTAAAACTGTAAATTATCTGTTGCAGGTTGCTTTTAATAAGCGTGTAATAAAACGTTGTACCGTATCCGTAATCTTTAACTGAGAATCATTTAAATAATCTTCATTGAACATCAATGGAGTTCCTGCTTCAGTTCCAACGATGTGAAGATCAGGTTTTTGATGTTTCTGGTGTTGTGTGAAAGCAGAAGTGAGTGTGAGCAGTGAGGAGGTTTTTGCCATGGTGTGTATCACTGTGATACGTGCTCATTAGCAGAGCTGTCCCATGTGCAACAGTAATACATTGCTGAGTCTCCAACCTCTACATTACTGGTCACTAACTGATAGTCGATGGCTGATGATGTTTTAGATGTAAAGCGTGTGGATGAAAAATTGTCTCCATATTTATTAGGGGAGCTGTGTGAATGATAAAATCTCAACACAAACTCTGGAGATTCTTGTGGAATCGCTTTATACCAGTGGACATAGTAGCCTTCATCCTTTGCGATGTTACAGTCCATAGTGACGGTTTTTCCCGCGTCTGCTGTTAAAACTGAAGGCTTTTGATTCACAGCTTTGTGTGAACTGACCACTGCAACACAAAGCAACACAGAAAGCAATAATGGGGTCAAAGAACGATAAGGAACACAAAAGACATCAAAAAGCAGGAGCAGGAATCTTACATGCCAGAGCGGAGATTAGAGCGCAGACGGAGAGCAGCATGATGTAAGCAATGATCATCAGAGTGATGAACGGAGAGAAGACAGCTTCCATAAAGCCTCAGAGGCGGGACCTGACACTGCTCTCAGCCAATCAGACGAGTCGGAATACCAAATCTAATATCAATGCGTTGTGTTAATGAAAGGCACTTTCATAAATCCGGCTGTAAATACACCATGAAGCCACAACAAGTTTTTATTTTATTTAAATTCAGAATGATTTAAAATGAATTTTTTTTAATGGGTTCAAAAGTTTCCACTCAGAGTAAAATGAGAAGACAGAAAGAAACCACATCATTTACACAGAGCTAAAATTATAAATCAGGGGCCGACAGGTGCATCCTGGGTGAAAGAGGACCTAATCTGCACCCTGATTAGAACTCGTCCCTTGGGGAAAGTTACACATCAGTGCTCCTCTATACTCTCTCTGAGCTCTTTCATATTGTTTGCATAGTGTTTTAACAGATAGAACCCGCAACCTGAACTCGTATAAAAATAATAATGCTAAGATTAACAATGATTGATTTTTTTTATTACTAAGCTGAATTGTGTTAATATCTTTTAGAATTGTCTTTTGTCATTTTTGGGACAAGGCTGCCCCTATGTGGTGGTGTAGGGAATTTTAAAAATGTACTTAATATTTTTGATGATGGAGATTTTTTTTCTCCATCAGTATACACTACAGACACGCACCCACTCTTACCGTTATTATAACATCTATATCAGTATACAAAGCTTACATTAGCGTTGCACCGATACCAGTTTTTAAAGATCGAGTACGACACAACACATTGTTAGTAATGCATATAGGACAGCAATAACCTCCAAAGTGCATAATAACCAAAAGGTATCATAAAAAAAAAAAAATCATAATTCATTTCCAAATTTTCCACACTGCTGAGGCTGACATTGTGCATCACGGTCAATTCTGTCAGTTATGCCTGCCCCTAACCCTAACCCTAACCCTAACACTGTAAATAACATCACATGAGGAATTGGGTCTTGGTATCGGGGTATTTTTACAAGTATGAGTACAAGTATGTGAGCTCGGTAATCGGATCCCTAGTTTTACACCATACGGCTGATGAATACTTGAGTCTGACTGGTTATAAGGCAGAACTGTTTATAACCGATACAATGCAGATGTTTTTTCTTTCACCAAATGAGTCTCCAGTGTCAGTGTTTGTTGTTGTTTGCTTTTTTGTTACATCCCAAACAAGCTGCTTTGCGTTATCACCTTACACAGGAAAAAAAACAGATAGGGTCAACCTGCCTGAATTTTACACAGTGCTGTTCGGGCAACCTCTCTTACACTTACACACACACACTCTTACACTCACACACACACACTCTTACACTCACACACACACACTCTTACACGTACACACACACACACACACTCTTACACGTACACACACACACACACTCTTACACGTACACACACACACACATTCTTACACGTACACACACACACACTCTTACACGTACACACACACACTCTTACACGTACACACACACACTCTTACACACCACACACACACACACCCTGCAGGAGAATCCTAGTGCAGCCCTGCAAATCTTATTAGGCGTTCACATGGCCGCCGTCTGGTCTTTCAAAGGCCATGGGTATTATTAGCATTTGCAGTTGGAAAGTGAGCCACTCTCACATTACTCACAGCATGTTCTCTTTCACACGCACACACGATCTAGAAAACTAATTTTTTCTTCCTCCTTCGAAAACTGTGGGTATAGTATGTGTATGTTCAACTCCTGCCTAATATTCCCCAGTCACCGTTACTAATACTAATAGGCTAATAAAAAAGTAAGTATAAGGGTGCCAAGATATAGAGAAATTAATAATTCTATTAAAATGAAAATGAAATTCAGTATTCAGTCTTGTACTATTTCTCACTCGCTGTCTTTCTGAGTTGTGCAATCGTTCTAGCACACAATATGGGAAACCCTGCTGTTAATACATTCACTAATTAAGAGAGAAAGCTATCAGCTGTCACGTAACACACCCGGATACGATGCTGCGTCACACCATGACACCGGGATATTCGAATCTACAATCTGAATGCATAGATGCGTATCAATTTATTGTTGTTGCCAATTAGACACGGCATTCGACTAAATCATTATCGCAGATCTAAAAATGGGCAGAATTTGGTGAGTAAAGGAATGAATCATAATCATGTAGCCATGTGCAGAAGGACATTAGGAAGCAGCTGTGTTGAAACAAAAAGAGAGACGTGTCAGCATTTTTCTACCAGTTAGAGAGTAAACTAGGTGAAGGTGAGCAAGTTATAGAATAGTGTTCAACTAAGGAGCTTTACAATGAATATATTAGCAGTGCTAGGTTACCGAAAAAGCAGCATAGGCTTGGAATGAGAAAAAAGAGCGAAAAAGGTACTGAAAGTGTTAAAGCGTCGACAATGGCGTGATTAATTTAGCATGCAGGCTGTTCAATCAGGACGAACAACGAACAGCTGTGGGATTGAGAGACAGCGCAACTGGGACTCGAGCAGCATGAACCGACTCTCTGAACCGAACCCTTTCAAGTGAAGGTGGACGCTAGGTTGTAAGAGGTTAAATGAGATAAGACCGCTAATAACATGCTAAGCCCGGTGCTCACATACTACATAACCGTGAATGGGAAAAACAACAAACACGTTATACGTAGGTTTTTTGGTAAGAGTATACATGGAGCAGGCATTTAAAATGATGCCTCCAATACAGGAATTATCACCGTTGTAGGAATAACGCAGAAAGTGTATACCACAGTCAATAGGTCAACCTTTTTATTTCGAAGACAAAATGGCAAAAAATCAGACTGAGAGCTGAAAAAAATCACACGTATATTTGTTGCTATGCACACGACACGAAGCCATTTGCTCCCCTGACGCCATGTTAGTCCATTTGCGTCGTGGCGTCACGCCGTAAAAGTTCTGTAAAAGATTAACGATTGCGATGATTTTCAACTATTCTCACAGTAATAAACATACCGTTTAACAATATATTTTTGTGGCTATATTTATGTGAATTAAGTGCAATAAAACACACATTCCGGAACCACCGGAGTTAGGGCATAGAAAAAAATACTAATGACACCTAAAGGTATAGTATTATAGTATGTATACACATCTGAACCAGCAAGCTCTTGCACCTCAACCCCAGTGAGTAGTTAAACATCTTATGAAATTAATTCCTTAAAAAATAAAAGGAGTCATTCGCTTTATGACTGTGAAAAAGCAAGGGCTGCGTGGGTTTGGAACACATTTGAGGCTGTCATGGCAGCGTCCCCAAGGTCAGCTGATCATCAGCCTGGCATTCTGACGTAAACACATCCTGATCTTTTCCATCTTGCTCTTTCCCGCTGGCACAAAGTCAAAATCTCTGTGCAGCATGCAAAGAAATCAGACTACAGTCTTTCTTGCTAGCAGCAATGTGGGGTTCATATCAAGAAAGCTTTTCTAGCAACACCTGACTGATGATTTAAGATGTTTTGAAAAGCAAGAATTGTCCCAGGTTCTGCTGGTTCACACTGGACAATATGACCTCTTCAGCTAAAATTTCACCACATTCTGCTTCCTCAGCTTTCAGCTTTAAGGTCTTTATGGATGGATGACTTAAGATTTATACCCAAAGCCTGTGCAATATAAATCAAGTGCAACACGTCCTCCTTCTGTTCCTTACTCAAAGTACTTGTACATGCATACACACTCAGTGGTTAGCAAAGCTTCACAATCCTACAGCATAGCTATAGAAATTCTTAAATATTTTGTGCAGTGTGCATAATACTTAAAAAAAAAAAAAAAAGATCAACGTTGCGTAATGCTACATTTTTTGTATTTTTTAAATGAGAAAAATTCTAATTTAGTTCAAGTTTATCCTCACAGGTTCAACTCCACAAACATGATCATGTAATAAGCTTAATGTTTCAGTTCCCAATGTCTTTGCTTGGCATGGACACGGCTGCTATCCCTGGCACTCATGACAAAACTCAGTTATCCTTTTTAGCCACTGTAACACCTACCATCAGTCCCCACCCCCATTTTCAATCCTCCAGGCTTAGATGGAAACCTATATATGGGGGCGGGGGAGGATGGGTTCTGCAAGAGAGAGGCAGGTCACAGCTGCCACCCTGGTTTGAATTACGGAAATGTAGTTGCACGATTCGTTTCGTAAGCTAAACTGGGCATCAGAGACATGTCCTGTCCAATCACAATCCATCACACTCTTAAATGGACCTTTGTGGTTTGAGGTATAAAAAGCTGAACCGAACCCTTCTCCGCTGGGTGACCCCTATTTCGGCTTTGGTGAACAGGAACTGATCCCAAGGACTGTTTTGTTGTCTCGTGTGCAGGTAAAGAAAAAAAAAATTCAAATAACACCTGTATTCTGATTAGCAGAAGAGATTGGGTTGGTGTCCTAAAATGAGTTCTTGCAAAATTTCAATATAGCTCATTTGGTTGGCGGTTCAGGAGTTGTTTAAAAGATTTTTCCAAATATTTGCAATACCATGCATAATGCATGGATGCAAGTATAAGTATTTTATTATTGGTTCCATATATAATTTTTTTCATTTGAGTTTCAAAGAATACACTGCCAACATGTTTTATTACATATAATTACCTAATTTACCCTTACCAACGGTAGTCAGGTTTGGTACAAATTGATACAGCTAGTGCATTTACTCTTTGCTGAGTTTTCTACAGAATATTTGTTTATTGGTCATATCATATATGACAAAGTGGCATATGACATGGCGGTAAAGACAGTTACATGAAGTGCGCTGACATGCGATTACATTTCTCTTTCTTCACAGTTGCATTCATTGGCCCATAAATGCCACATGTTCTTGTATAAGGATAAATATAGACCCAAGAGACTTGCCTCTGATTGGGACTGATCTCTTACTTCAGATATTTTTAGTCTGTGTTCATGTGAGACGAGGTTGTGACACTGTTCTCAGGCTGCATTATAAGATGTCTGAACCCCATGGTCAGGAGTAGTTCTGGATTGATATAACTATAGCACAACAGATTGCATAATCAGCTCTGGATCAGAACAGCCTGAATACATATTTATAGTTATGTAAGAATCTTGTCAGGATAACATTTAGATAGATACAGCAGGTGTTATACTCAAGGTAATGTGAGGCTAAGGGAAAGAGGGGTACGATCATTAAAATAAACTCTTCTACATATAGACCCCAGAGTGACCTCCATTTTCCTGGCCCTATCAGACATACGATATGACAGCTGAGGAGTGAGAACTCTCTGAGAACTTGACTTGGTCACAAAGATACCAAAAGGCTTCTGTAAATGCACAGCTGACAGTACGTATACATGTCCTGTTTGACTTATGGAAGACTAGCCGAATCATGTGACCGTCACTAATAGAGACCAGTTGGTTTTGAGTTAATACTAATAATGTAGATAAATGGTATTCAGTGGATGGAAAGTCAGCAAAACCAAATTACACGAGATGAATCGTGAATTATTGTGGGGTAAGGTTAAAAAAACAGGACTAAAACAACTTGTGTTTAATGCTAAGCTTTTAAGACAATCTAACTAATGATCTGATAACAGCTACATTACTTACTAATCTGTGATATCCACTTGAATTTACTGCAGTATCAGAACGCAATCATGCCTTTCGGAAATACCCACAACGACTTCAAAATGAACTACAAGGTTGAAGAGGAGTATCCTGACCTTACCAAGCACAACAACCACATGGCTAAGGTGCTGACCAAGGAGATGTATGGTAAACTGCGGGACAAGCAGACTCCCACTGGCTTCACTGTGGATGATGTCATACAGACCGGTGTGGACAACCCTGGTGAGTAAAGCTTTGGAACACGTTCACTGTCAGTGTAGCAGGTTTGCCAGGTTAGCAGGTTAGCCAACAATTCTTGTTTATAATTTTCCATGTGGTTGTCAGTGAATTGGTGGCCTTTGACTGCATTTAAGATTCCACCGACATGCTAAATTTAGAGTGCTAGAATCGCTCGTTATACCGGTTTTCCTATTCCAGGTCACCCCTTCATCATGACTGTCGGCTGTGTAGCCGGTGATGAGGAATCCTATGAGGTGTTCAAGGACCTCTTTGACCCAGTCATCAGCGACCGCCATGGTGGATACAAGCCCACTGACAAGCACAAGACTGACCTGAACTTCGAGAACCTGAAGGTGAGCCAATGAGGGGCGAGCTCAAGGATCATTTGGGTTTTACAATTATGATGTCATAAAACCAGAAACTAATTAGCTAGATAATATTTTATATGTTACAAAGTAGTGTTCCAAATGGTAAAGTAATAGTAATTATGTTATTATAAATCTAAAAGTATTAGTGTGCATGTAAAGATCAACCCAGTAATTCCAATAGGAAATCTGGTCGGTGTACCAGTGCTTGTCACTGTAAAACAACCTTTATGCAGAACATATTAGACTGGAACATGAATAGAAGGCTAAATTAAGACCACTTGACTCTACAGGGTGGTGATGACCTGGACCCCAACTACGTCCTGAGCAGCAGAGTCCGTACCGGACGCAGCATCAAGGGATACGCTCTGCCTCCCCACAACAGCCGTGCTGAGCGCAGAGCTGTAGAGAAGCTGTCAGTTGAAGGTATGCCATGGCATAAAAAGTGATTGTGGAACTGTAAAAAGTATGGAGAAATAGTCTGGGGGCTTCTTTGCAAGGTATCTAGGAATAAGCGCCAGTAAAGGCATGGAATAAAATTACAAATAACCATAGTTACGGTCGATGCTACACACCCTACCTGGCACTAGAATTGTTACATCATTAACAGTAAGTCTAAAATCACTTAATATTTTGCCCAGCTCTGGATAGCCTGGATGGTGAGTTCAAGGGTAAATACTATCCTCTGAAGTCCATGAGTGATGCTGAGCAAGAGCAGCTGATCGCTGACCACTTCCTGTTTGACAAGCCTGTCTCCCCCCTGCTTTTGGCTGCTGGTATGGCCCGTGACTGGCCTGACGCCAGAGGCATCTGGTAAGTGGCCGAATCGTGTGGTCATGGGGTATATGTTGTAGGTTATAGGATTGTATATGATTATGGGTTCAGAAAAGGGAATAAGGTATCAGGGTAATCTGATGTGTAGGGCTTGTTACAGAGGGTAGTGCTAAGGGCTATAGTAGAATATGCATGATTAGAGATGTTCAGACTTCTGACTAATGAGTTGAGTCAATGCTTTTTTTCCCTTCTTCAGGCACAACGACCAGAAGACCTTCCTGGTCTGGGTGAACGAGGAGGACCACCTCCGTGTTATCTCCATGCAGAAGGGTGGCAACATGAAAGAGGTCTTCAGGCGCTTCTGCGTTGGCCTGAACAAAGTATGACACATACATACACCTCCATTTCAATGCACTGATAGTTATCAGCTTTTTTTTCTATTTTTATCAATTGTATGATTTCCTCAAAGCATGCTTGATGTTTAAGACCAAAGTGACAATGTTCTGCACACAATCAATTTTGAGATCATTCTTGTTGTTTTCTTTCTAATGCCAGATTGAGGAAGTGTTCAAGAAACACAACCATGGCTTCATGTGGAATGAGCACCTGGGCTACGTCCTCACTTGCCCCTCTAACTTGGGCACTGGCCTGCGTGGTGGTGTCCATGTCAAACTGCCCAAACTCAGTCAGCACCCCAAATTCGAGGAGATCCTGACCAGACTGCGCCTGCAAAAGCGTGGAACAGGTATGTGCACCAACATTTAGAAACACAGAACTAACTGGTCATTTTAGAAGAATGTTACTGGATCTAGGGTCTTTCTTGCAATATTCTTTAGCTAAAAAGACAAATTTACAACTGTTTTTTTTTTTTACATTTATCTACAATGTAGCCAATCGTCCAAGATAGTTACTCACTTTAGTTAAATAATCAATATTAATCTCTCAAACTGTAAGAAGAACACATCTTACCAAAATAACAAAAATGTATTGCCTTTCCTCCTCAGGTGGTGTGGACACCGCATCTGTGGGTGGAGTGTTCGACATCTCCAATGCTGACCGTATCGGCACCTCTGAGGTAGAGCAGGTTCAGTGCGTTGTGGACGGTGTTAAGCTTATGGTTGAGATGGAGAAGAAGCTGGAGAAAGGCGAGGCCATCGATAGTATGATCCCCGCCCAGAAGTAAAGAGGCAAACTCCTGTTTCCTTTTATCTTTCTTCATTTTTTACACCAATACATCACACGGGCAGAACATGGAGTGTTCTACTGCACTACAAGAGACTGCTTGGCTCTGTCCAGTTCTCCTTTTTGTTTCTTTCCTTGACATCCAGTTTGTGTCCATCTTACGGCTGGTGTCATCTTGGGATCAGATTCCTGGCGCTGGCACAAACCGCCCAGCGTTTCAGTTTCACCTCAATTTGAACTTTGGTTGTAAAACGTCAATCAGTCAAATTGTGAATCAATAAAAGTGTACCCCATGAAACATACCTGTAATTTGTTGTTATCTATTGCCATCAAACATTACAACCCTTCACCATTTAGTGGTGCGCATTTAACCACTAACTAGACTAAAGGAGCAAAGAATGTCCACAGAACACTTTGGTGACTGTCTCGGTTACAATATCGTTTTCTAGAACAATAAATTTTAGCTAATTTCACCATGTTGCTTATTTTCTACTCCCACATTCCCCCAAATAATAAAGTCAAACTCAGACGCACAAGGATCTCAACATCAGTGAAATTTTATTTCTCTCCAGATCTTTTTTTCCGTTTCCATTTCTCTCAATTTGGCCAGAGGCACACAGACTTCTGGGGATCAAAAAATAAAATCGGACCACAATCTCACTGTAAACTGCCTGAATCCCTTCTTTTTTTTTCCGTCCCTGTTCCTTATAGGTTCTCCCGTCATATTGCATATTAGAATGTTTTATGAGAAATGCCATGCCGTCCTAGCACACACATTTTTCCTAGTTACTCATGCTCACACACACCCACTCACTCACACCCCTTCACACCATGATTCGCAGACATACCTGCTCTCAACTCTTTCACTATTCTAATGACCTTCGGAACTTTTTCGGTGTCCCCGTTCCCCCCCTCTCTCGTTTTCTCTGTCTTTCCATCTTTCAGTTTCATGCACGACTGCAGGTTACTTTTTAATCTTCACCACACACAGAACGTTCTGGAGAGCTAGCAGAGGATTTCTGCACTAGCTAGAAATTAACCTGGAGGTCTAAGATAAATACTATAGTCATGTTAATATCATCGTTATCATTATCTTCACATTTATATGCAGCCAGGGACTGACTGATATAAATCATGTATTTTCTTCTTTTTTTCTTCGTCCCAAGATAATTATTCTAGAAAATAAATTAAGTACCTGTGCAAATATCCACAAATTGAAGTGTTCACATTTAAGACAGTAGTGCCCCCTGGTGGCAGAGCCATGGGATGCAGCTGATTCAAGTCAAAGCAAGTGAGTGAGTGCACAGAGGTCTAAACACACACGTTTAACAGGTAATGACCCCGGATCCGCTCAGGACCACAACGGTTTCTTCACACACCGCTCGGGGTTCGACACAGAAAGCGTCTCCGCTACAGGAGTCCAATTATGAATCAGACAGGACGATGACCTGAAGATTTCCGTTGGGTGGTGTGTTTTTTCTTGCGCTCACATCGAATGTGGCATTTAACAGAATGCAGATGTGTAAAAACCAAACAGATAACAGAACAATGGAAGTAATGAGTTCATCAACAAAAGGGGCATGACATATCCAAAAGCTTACAGTATATATGGCACATAGGTTAGTGATTGGTAAGGTGCAGTTTGGGATTTTTATAGACGTTGTTCTGGCCCAGAAAAAGACTCCATCCCAAACTGAAACTCAGCTTTAAACACAGCCCAACTGAGGGGATAGAGAGGTTTGTCAGTGCTTTTCACCGCACAGGGAGAACATAACTACAGACTGAAAGCTACAACAGCTCCTTTAAACGTTAAAGCTGGGGTAATTAAATCTGAGGAGGCTGATGGTTTTTCCGGCTGGGCTAAAGGCTCGGTTCGATTCAGACCAGGCGGGAACACATCCTGCTAAACTGAGACACATCTGTGTCAAGCGCCATCCACAAAACCCTGTGTCATTTTCTGAGGTATTTGATTTGCTACAAGAAAATGACCACAGAGTGGTGCTGTAGTTCCCTTCCTGGAGAGCGATCAGATTAGGGCCCTCTGCTTCAGATCAGTGTCTGGAATTCTAAACTGATCCTGGACTACAGTTAAATTAGTAGATTTATTCGTGACTGAGGACTGAGACAAGGTTTCCTTGTTCAAAACTAATTCCTACAACAAAGGAACAGCAAGCTGTTTCGCACCATTCTGGAATTTCCATATCGGTGCTGGTTGCTGTGGAGTTAAGTGGAACAGGAACTTGCCCAAGAACACGGACGTTCTAATTTAGGTAGGTTTTTGCAAAGATTACAGTGATAATTCTTCTTAAGATTGTGTGCGAGGGGTTTTGTTGCAAAGGCTCATGGGAGAGTTGTAACGCCATGAGATGTTTGAAAAAACAAAAATGAGGGTGGGGTAGGGTGGTGATCAACCAATCATGTACTGTTTAATCAGTGATCAGAAAACACATTGTGGCCAGGACATGGCGCATCTCTAACAGAATGTCTTTTTCATCCTGATAAATTATTATACCTTCACTAGTCAACAAATTTGCACCAGGACCTAAAAACAAACATATTTGAGTATTTAAATACTCTAAGGCATACAGTAGTGAAGTATTTTTACTCTGCTTAAGTACAGTTAAGTACTTAATCAATGTTTTTCCTTGGAAAAAGAAAGTCATCCCACAAAAATGCATCCCACATCCCACTAAAATCATCCCACAAAAATGTACTTGAGTAAAACTCTGAATTACTTTTACTTACGTACAGTCTTTTACTTCACTACAATCCAAGCCATAATATTGTACTTTTTACTGCACTTCGTACATAAGTAAAAGTAATTCAAAGTACATTTTTGCGTCTTGATTTTAGACTCAAAAATGAATAAATACATACACAATTATCCGTGTACTATATAAATTTGATGAATGTATCATACTAATCACAAACAAATGCCTTTCAATTCTGTGAAATTCGGAATCTGTGGAACTCGGGATTAAATGATTGGGCAAATGATGTTTGCAAATATAAATGCACTGTTACACATTACTATAAATCAAATTTTTCATGTAAAATGGAATCCGTGCATTTATTGATTTCTTGTTCGAGTCGATTGTGTTCGGTTCATTTGGATTTTCAGACTTTCTTTCCGCTGTCTTTTGCATTGAAAATTTCAGTGAAAGCCACACGCGTGTGGATTGTCAATGCAAAAAAAGGTGGCAAAATCTCAAAACCCAAATGAACCGAACATGATCGGCTCAAACATGACATCAATAAATGCAGCCGCGCCACCTGATCCACAAATGCATGCAGTCCGTTTTGCATGAGCAATTTATGATATATTAATGCAGAATACAACATTTATATTTGCAAATGTTTGTATTTGTTCAAATCGCTGCACAATCATTTCATCCTGAATTCCAAAGACCCAAATTTAAAGGCATTTGTTTGTGGTTAGTAAGATACATTGTGCATAATGTGATAATTGTGCATGTATTTATTAATCATTTTGAGTCTAAAATCATCCCACACATTTTTAATGTATTCAAGTATTAAAGCTAAAAAATAAAAATGTTTAATGAAATGTAATGCAGTAAAAAGTACATTATGCTTTGGAATGTAGTGAAGTAAAAGTTTTCCAAAGAGAAAAACTCTAATAAAGCATAGTCACTTTTTTTAATGTACTTGAGTATAGCAAAAATACTACACTACTGTCCACCTCTGGTACTTCCTACTCGGTGTGTTTCAGGATGGAAGCTTCAACATATCCATCTAAGTGAGAAACCTCATCTGGTACATCACTCCCCCGGGAGCGGGGAGTGCTGCATTAACAGGGTTATATTTTATAAAGCGGATTCGCACATACATATTGCACATCGCCGGTATGAAACTCGGCCAGCATTGGAGTCAGCTCAGATATTAGTCAGTGATCGGTTAATGTAAAGAAAACAACCTGCTGCTTAGGCTAATTCATTTTTTTTACAAGGTATCCTGCAAGGTCACATATGGGGCAGGTGTTAAATTCCCCAATAAACATTCACTGGGAATAAAAATTTTTTTTTTACTGCTGGGCCCCAAGCTATAGGAAGAAATTCATGGGGGGGTGATGGGGCAGGTTTTGACAAAGGGGGTATAAAATAAGGACTGTTAAGCAAGTGCAACAAAACGTTTAAAATGACGTGTAGGAGCAAACAAGACAGCGGAATGATGCAGAGAATAGCGTTAAACGTGATTTAAAAAATACTACTCTGGAATAAATCCAGGTCCTGTGGATGAGGTTACTTAGAGGAGGCGTGTGTGTGTGTGTGTACATTTGCACTGTTTGTGTGGATACACATCTGCGTGTGTCTGGATGTGCCTATCAGGCGAGCTTTGGGGAGGGCGAGGGGCGTTTTTTCCAGTTTATGCAGCCAGAAGTGGGCGGGCCAGATCTGTTCAGGAAGGAAGAGGAAAATAGATGCACACGACTAGACTCCACCCCAACTGGCTCAGAGCTCCACTCCTTTGTAGATCCGAGACGCGACGTGAGTAAATGCTAGAGGAGACTCCCAAAGACGGGCGCGGTGCACGCTCAGCTGACACACCTCCCTCTGGAACACGACCTTTGACCCTGGCGACTCACGGCTGCAGCTGCACCCCCTTGCTGCATCGCACACGGCCAGAACCAACTCTGCGGGAGCGCGTGGGGGGCGGGGCCTCATATCCCAGCCCCCTCCCCGGAGCCAGGGCTCGGCCTCTTTCTGATTCCCAAATAAATGGCAACTGAAAGAGAGACAGACAGATATTAAGGAAGAAAAACAGATACAGATAAACAAATATGTATCTATTTTTGTTAAGCTGTTTTGTGCAGCTTCTCTGGAAATGCAGCACTGAACAATTACTAAATTAGTGAAAAGCTTTTACACTAAAACCATTTTTAATCACTGAATGCTTGGTCATAAACCGTCGCAGTGGCAAGGCTCACCCTGAGAGCGTAGATCGGCCGACTCTCTCAGGTTCATTTGCGACCCTGAAAAACCAAAGGACATATTTAAGAATTCTGAACAAACCTCCCTGGTAAAGGAAGGCATCGTGCCACAGGACTGGGGACAAAACCAGGCGCAATGCAGCATCATTCTGAGCTTCAATGGGATATCCGGCAGCATAAACCACTCACACAGCAAAATACATGCATTCTTTCCATGCACCCACCCACGCACACACACGCCCCCACACACACACACACACGCCCACGCCCACACACACACCCACACACACACCCACGCCCACACACACACCCACGCCCACACCCACACCCACGCCCACACACACCCACACGCCCACACACACCCACACACCCACACACACCCACACGCCCACACACACACCCACACACACGCCCACGCCCACACCCACTCCCACACACACACCCACGCCCACACACACACCCACGCCCACACACACACCCACGCCCACACCCACGCCCACACACACACCCACGCCCAAACACACCCACGCCCAAACACACCCACGCCCAGACACACCCACGCCCACA
>JAOUQX010000024.1:8979167-8992254 GCA_028566295.1 Liobagrus marginatus
GGAGATTAGGGACGCGCGCAGCCCTTTTATGCATTCTGGTAAGGGGGCGTGGCATTACCAGGCATAGGCTGCGCGCGACTTGGTGCAATTGGATGCTTCGACAGAGGTCGGGTACGAGGACCCTTCCCCATAGGTGGATCTCGAACACGAGATGATGAAAGAGAACATTGAGATCAGGGGTTTCCAAACTGTTGGTCATAAAAGGTGGATTGCACAAAGTGACTTCACGCGCCATAGCATGCGTATTTGGCGTGTTGTCTGGGACAAGGGCTGCAATATCAATATTCCTGACACTATTTCAGAATAAAGTTGCGAACGGTTCACAGCTCATTCCTGTTTTGCTTATGAGTGCTTAAATATCATCACGAGACACTTTATCATCTTGGTGATGGTAGCGCTCAACTAAACGACAAATAACGACAACTTTTCCATTTAAAAAATGCCGAAACTCGCTTGCGTGGGTCACAGACTAGCCTACTTTTACACAGCAGCCAGGAAAATATTTAACGTCTTGGGTATACAATGTGCTATTTTTGTCCATTTTATGTCGATTTCTACCACGTTTTAGTGTCACATTAAACAAAAAAAGATTAGTAAATTAAAGTCGTAATATTTACACATTAGCACGGTGCTTGGACGTGTTGAACACCAGCGCACTCTACGCCTCTGACGTCACCAGTACTGCATATGATAAAGTGAAGTTGTGCATATTGTATATAACGGTTGCATTGACGGCTTCAATCGGTTTGTGTTGTGGACTAAAGCGTAAAAAACAGTGACCCCAAAGTATTTGCAGAATACTACATTTGCACTGTAACCCGCAATGTAGCAGTTTGCAATTAGTTGATATCATATGAATTCAAATGGCACCCCGTGGTTGGGAACCCGGAAGCAGTCCTTCATTCTCTGTGGGTGCGCCAGAAGATGAATAATTTCCACATTACGTAATCCTTACCTAAAGTAGGATTCAACCAAATCGTTCACATCCATTTTTTTTTGCAAGAAAGTGAAATGTTTTACGAAATTCATTACATTTTTACTCTAAATGTTACAAGTTTAATATCGTATTGCTACTACTTGTAATTTCGACTTTGTTCTTGAAACATTTTGACTTTATTCACGAGATATTTCAGCTTTCTTCTTTGAATGAATTATTCATATCAAGGAAAGTAAAAATAGCTGTCTACTAACACAACATGTGTTTTCCACATATTTCCATTTAAAAATATTATGGTGGGTCTTGAGTTTTATTATACATGTGTTATGTGTGTCCTGGAATAAATACGTTTCGAAACCCCTGATTGAGATCGTGTTAAGAAGAAGATGACGCAGTTAAATGATCACTATTTAGCTAATCTTAGATAATTCTTAGCAACAGGTTTGATCGCTACTAAAATAAACTGTTGCATCAAATTTACAGTCGCCTACACACCATTTATACAAATTTTTATTGTTAAGAAATATTTTAGAATTTAAATAACTATTTTAAAGATGTTTTAGATGAACAGTTGTGTACATTTACTTTTTAAAATGAAAAAAAAAAAAAAAAACAGGCTGATAAGGGAACTACAGTTTTCCTATTGCTATAGCTTAAGTGGAAAAGTGTCACTCAATGTGTTTCTACCACAGTAGAAACTGATAAAACCTCGAAGGAGTTGCTTTTACATGAATAAAATGTTGGAACATTTGTCAAAGGAGTAAAACGCTTCATCAGGAAGAAATAATCAGCTTCAGCTTAAAAACAGGATCTTCACACCAGCCTGTTGCTGATTCGTTTCCCAAACATGACAACAGCATCGTGTTTAATTCCCGACGTAACGCTGAGTTCTAAACGCCTGTGCACATGCTTAGTACGTGATGGATGTTCTCAGGATCTCTGATGGTGTGTGTCAAGCGGTTCCCACACCTTTTAGAAACACAGGAGGTGTTTTTCTCTTTCTCGTTATGCAGAACCGAGAGGAAACATGGAAGAAAAAAACGGATGGAGCACAAAAACAAGTGCAGAGAAGTTTACTGAAGGATGAACTTGATTACATGTTCACATTAAAACAATAGAGCTCGATTGTGCTCAGTTGGCAATGTATTTTTGTGTGTGTGTGTGTGTGTGTGTGTGTGTGTGTGTGTATAGTCAGGTCTTCACTCTGTCCTTCTGTAACAAGAGTCCTATTATTGAGGATGTCCGCTTGTCCACCCTGTACAGGTCAGATGTACCCTCACATATACACACACACGCACGCACATGCACACACAAACACACATACCCCTGCTTTGCTATCTTAGTGAGGACATTCCATAGGCGTGATGGTTTTTAAACTGTATATTTTATCCCCCTACACTACTGCTACTCCTAAACCTACACATCAAACAGAACATTCTGCGTTTTTACATTTTTAATACAAACACACTTAACTCCACCCATGCAAACTATTAATAAGTACAGTATTTTTTCCCGAAGCTGCTCACTGTTTTGGTGTCTTAAGATGGTTTTAATATTCTGCACTGCTTATATGGAAAAAACAGGACAAATAAATACCCAAACCATAGGAAGAGTAAGAGTGTGTGTGTGTGTGTGTGTGTGTGTGTGTGTGTGTGTGTGTGTGTGTGTGTGTGTGTGTGTGTGTGTGTGTGAATGCGTCCTTAGAAGAACCACGCTTCTTTCCTATCATTCTGCTTTCCCACATGTTGTGGTCAACAAGATAACAGTTAAACAGTTGCGAATTCAAGAGTAG
This sequence comes from Liobagrus marginatus, assembly GCA_028566295.1. NCBI lineage: Eukaryota > Metazoa > Chordata > Actinopteri > Siluriformes > Amblycipitidae > Liobagrus > Liobagrus marginatus. The sequence continues at coordinate 8,981,897 of JAOUQX010000024.1, forward strand.
AGATTTTGAACTGATACTGATACCAATTATTTGCATGTTTATGTGATTGACAGATGCGAATGAGTAATTTGGGGGTTATGGGGCCCCAACAGTCTTTGAACTTTGATGGTCAAACTTTGAAAAACACGCTTTGCAATACAGGCTTTTTTACTATTCAGTTTTTTTTTTACATTTGTAAATAAACTGCATGTTAAAATATCTGTAACCTGGATCTTTCATTTTCACGGGGTAAAATGAAATGCAATTGAATTCACAAATTTAAAAAATCACATTTGTGTCTAGGGGATGCAGACAAAGGGCTCCTGCAGCTTTCTTTTTCATATCGTCTTTTTTAAACTCCCTTTTTTCAACTGCTGGGGTAGCTGTGTTTCATTGTTTGTCTAATTCCAAACCTCGCATAACTTCTTTATCTAGTTCCATCTCTACCTCTAAACATCTGGCAGTGTCGCCAAACTGCTCGCACATATGCATTACAATAGGCAATTCATGATAGTGGGAGTCCACATTCGGGCAGATATAATAATAACGTTAAAGCCTTGATTGTTATAGACAGGCCATTCAATATATCTTAGAAAAAAGTTATGTATGATTTATTCAGGCTTCTTGGTATTTGTCAGGGGCCCCTAATTCTCCGGGCCCTAAGCGGTTGCTTACCTCGGTTATTGGTTTATGTCCGCCCCTGGTGATTGAGAACCGCTATGCAGATTTTATTATCTATTAATTTAACATAATTTATTTATTAATGAATATTTATTAATTGTTTCATGTTTGTTTTTGACCCAAAGATAACAATATTAATTATAGTTAGTGTTATATTAATAACACTGTACATACTGTAAATTTACTCCGTCATGGAAAACCCAACTAAGTATGTTTTATTTCTTCATCAATATAAATAGAGTGGTCTGGAAATGAAACAAATTCAATAATTTCAATTAAATAAAAAAAAAAAAAAAGGTGCACTGTGATCAAACTGTCTGTATTAAATTAAAGCTATGATCAGGTACACAAAAAGGTAGCAAATAAAGAGCATAAAAACAATACAAAACAATTGTAAACCATCTGGGGGGGGAAAAAAGCTTCATTTTAGTTATTTTAGAGTTGTAGTATCGTGTAGCGGATTATTTGCTAATACGTTAAATAAAGTATATCAATGAAAGTTATTTCACCTGTAAGTGCTGTTGCTGCTGTGGACCTCCTCTCGAAGCGATGAAGTAATGGCACACAATTCGTGAAACGGCCACATATACTTCGGTGGCTTACACGCTTAAGGAAGTTAAGGTGCTGAGTTGTTTCAAAATATTTGGAGCACCTAATTAATACTGCTACCGTGAGAGTTTTTTATGTACAATATAGCAAATATAATGACATAAGTCCTGCAATGCTAATTCCACCAGATACTTTTTGAGATATTTTTTAACTCCGACTGTTGGGTTTTCCCCAAATGTTTAAAACAACCTCTTTATGACCAAGGTTTTGACAATTATTAATAATTACACAGCTTAAAAAAAATTCCTTGGGCCTCATGACTGAAAATGTGTATTGTTATAGCTAAGTGTAATGTGTTTGTGTGTGGTTGATGTGTGCCATGTTGGCTAGACAACAGGATGGACCGTTATATATAGTATATATATAATCCATTTTGTTTATACTCAGACATAAAATGTGTGAGTGTCGTTCTCAGGACCGTTGAAACCTTAATGTTTACCCGCAGGAAAGCGCGTGTCACTCACCCCGACCACTGTTTACAAAAAGTGTGACATCATCAATGTGTATTTATAACCACCACCAGTGTCCTAAAGAAGCCAGAGGAAGGCAGGTACTGCTTGTCACCCTCCTGCACACAATGGAAACATAAACGGATGCCATTATCGTGCAACTGCAGACGCAGGTATATTTATGCTATTGACAAATATCGCGGATAGGATGATTAAGATCCACCGCTAGTCGAATGCCTGAATCAGAAGCTGCCCACTTCCCTGACAACAGGAAACACATTTAAAAGAGATCAAGGAGAGAACCATTAATCACCTCGGTCACACCCATTCGAGCCGTTAATGCGCCAGTGTTTCTCAGTTAGCTGGATATTTAGTGTAGGAGAATGACGCATCCTGAAGAGACAGGATCATCAAATTGAGCTAGCGGAGCTGGTAGTTTTTCTAACTTTTTAGTAAATAGTGTAATGATAAGAACTGCACAAGCCTAATAAACAAAATTATTGAAATAATGAATGTTGGCCAGCTTGATAGTCTATAGCAGTGATTTTAATAATTTTCGACCCACCAAACAACTTCTATCTTAAGACCTTTTTTGGTCAGAATCCAATAATAAGAGAAAAGCAGAAGATGATGCAAAACATACAAACAGACAAAAAAAACCTTTGATCTCGCTTTAAAGACTTTTTAATCAAGTCTGTTTTGTTCCACTTTGATTGATGAGGTAAGCAGAAGTTGATTATTAGTTTTAATCACAGATCCATTGTAAGAGGAGCGTTTAGCATTTTATGTCGAATGGAGGATACTTGGGTCACATCATCTGCTTCCGTTTTAATGGGATCCTAGAAATGGAAATTGAAAATAACAAATTGCCTTAAAAAATATGAAGAAAGTAATACAAGACTGTGCAATGACAAGAACAGGAGAGAGAGAAAGAGAGAGAGAGAGAGAGAGAGAGAGAGATTACGAAACAAACCAGATGTTAAAAAGTTCCTTCTCAAGGTTCCTGCCTTGAAGGTGCCACAGGTTTGAGATCTATAATGACAGGAAGCCTGGATCCGCCGTCGGGGAATTCTACCACACCGTCTCAATTTCCCGTGTTCCCTCAGGTTTCACTGATTGGAGTATCTGACTAACCCATTACCCACAATGCTCCCTATCACGACAACAGGCTGCTGGAGGAAGAGCATACATGATGGTGGGACATGATGTTGTTAAACATGGGCCAGGGCCAAGTTACAGAAAGCACATAAGTGTTTCTCATGAGCAACCTGTATGGAAATCTGCGAGATTTTATTACTGGTGCTTTCATGCTAATTTCATACTAATTAAATAAATTATCGTGACACATTGTAGTGTGCTTGAACACTGTGCATTGGTGCTTGTGCACACCAAGGACAGTGTGTACATGTTTGTTTGAATGTGCTATTCTAGGACAGCGCTTTGTTAGCGATGAAAGCGCGATGCTGTGTGAGAGAGAGGATGTAACCGCCTGCGCTGGTTTGTAAACTTGGCTCTGATCGAAGGATCCGTTTGGCACCTTGCTGCACAACAGGAAACGCTTGTTTGCCCCCCAAAAATCCCTTTCGCTTCCCGAACCTCCGCCTACACACTAAACATCTAAACAAAAACTCTTTACCCCAAACCCCCTGTTTACCCGATTGAGACCTTTCACATAAAACATGCCTTATTCTTTCTAGCGATCTCTTTTACTAATCACATGGCCCATAGACAGTGAAATTTCTCATTCCTCATTAAAACCTTGATCCTGTTCAGCGTACAAGCCCATTTATCTCTCCTAACTTTCTAAACAAAACACTTATATGGACTAAATATTGTATATATCTGATAAATATACTGTATTTAAATATATCTATTTCTATATATCTAAGGCTAAATAGATCTATGTACTAACGACTTTGTTTCACCATTTTCCACAGAACCTTATTTATGAACCATCCATTGGAAACCAGTTATTACCTAACAATCCTGATAAGAACCCTTAGATCAATTTGGCCCAAACACCTCCCCATGCCAAACAGCCCCAACACCCCAGAGCCACATCACACAGGTTTCCTCAAATTCTACTATACTATAATATATGATATAATATAATATAAACTCTCATTTATTTGAGTCTTATCTGATTCAAGGATCGATTTCTCTCTGATCCCAGTAAAAACAGCATGACTAACACCAAATAACCAAAATAAAGAGTCCCATCATTTTTGCTTTGTTACCCAATCAATGGGTGTTTATTTTATTTTATTTTCGTCGAAAATCTTCAACATCAGAATAAACCCTGCTAATGTTTCGCATCGCTTCAGTTCGTATCTTTCAACTGATTTTACAAGAAGAAAACTGAACAAATATTTGAATAGATAAAGTTCAAGACCAGCATTTCAGAAGGATGCACACTGTAATATGATCGAGTACAGGTACTGAAATTACATCTAGAATAATACTCTATTTTTTTTTAAATCTTTTCCTTGTGCATTAAAAACTTGACACTATGGAGTATGATAAGTTCCGTATTAAGATGCATGGTGATAAACATACAGTGTTTCTGATGTTAAAATAAAAAAAAAAAACTCATTCCTGACCCTCCTCCGCTAGCAGAATTTAATCAAGCCTGACCTACAGAGCTCCTTAAGCTACAACATGCTGTTTGCTCATTCTTAAAGCCCTCACCTTTCTTGTTACCCACGTACTTATAAAGCTGACCAGATGAGTGTCGCCCCAATCAGATCCTGGAGTTCAGGCAAAATTTTACTAAATATTGCCTAAATCTTTTATTACAAACTGGGTTTGTGCTATATGGATTGAGATTGATGATCAAAGATGTCCGACAGCAACCCTCTGTCATTGGGGGGAAATTTCCTATGTTGAGTGTAAGCGCGGATTTGTTGCTTATCTAAAATTCACCAGTAAATGGACAATACTATGATGGATGACGACTCCATCAGATCCATTCGGTTCGTACTGATCGACGGTGTGAGCAGAGCGCAGTCTGCGTGAAAGTGAAACCTATTAAAGTGCTTAACGAGTTATGTTCTAATTTCAAACGAATCAAAGCAACTCATTCACGGCATTAACGATTGCCGAGCTAGCAATTCAGGATAAACGTTATCAACGAGCATGATTTTTCCATAGTAACTGCTTTCTAAATATAACGGTATAGAGATCTATAGAAAAATCTCCTTTACTGATCTGTGAACCAGTTCAACAAGTAATACATTTTTCCTTCAACACATTCTAAGCCTGAAAAAGATTATGGATGTTTTGTATGTTCACACTTTTTTTTAAATAGTTTATTTATCCAAGCTTTTTCACAATGCACATGAGTGAAAGTTGGATTAAAATGGGACGAGACCCTGTGTCTGTACACGAGTGCGCTCCATTGTTTCGCATGAAGTGGAATAGGGCTCTGTTTCCACCAGCGGAACCATTAGCTGTGTCAGACGGAGGGACTGATGACTCTGCGGTCATTAAGTCTACTTCCTGTTCGTTGTGTGAATAATGGAGAGTACTTCCTGTTTGAATCCCCATGCCTAAAAGAAACATGAAGGTCACATTTTTTCAAATTTGTCTGCGCTTGTCTTGTGAAACATATGAATTCAATTAGTTTGATCATTGTGTCTGGTGGAAATGTGTTGAATGTGTCGGCTTCTTGACTAGCCAAATGAAACACCATTTCCATTTTGACGGCGAAGCCTTATTACAAATAATAAAAGGAACCTTGTTCAGGTTCAGGACGGATTTCAGTGTCGTCATCAGTGGCAACATAAAGGACATTGAGTGCCTGTGCACTTTATTAATTTAGCGGCTCTTCCTATCTCTCACTAGTTTAATGGCATACCTGAGGATGGCAACTTAGCTATAATTGTCTTTATGTCTAGGCTGATTTCTGCAACAATCTGACTTGCTGCCTAGTTACTTATTAACTTGCATGACTGGTAAGTGAGATGTTATTGGTTGTCTTGTGTAACAGCTTCGTTGGCGTCGTCTACCCTTCGACTCGCACTCCTTGTGGGACGACTCCTGCGAGGTCGGGCGCTCGACACCCACGATGACACTCTTAGTCCAAAGCGGATCAGAACCAGTCCCAGACATGGCATGTCTGTTGCCACAGTGATCTCAGAGAACAAGGCGTGGTCTCTGTAAACATGGGGGGGTCTATCGCTGGTCTCAAAGTCGCGGACGACAGCGAGAATCTCCTGACGCTCTGACTGCTGGACCATCCCTCTGACGTTTAGTACAGCGGACACATGCTTCCTCCTGGGAGAAGAACAAAAGAGATTGCGAGATTGCTATCGTTATTTTATTTCTCTTTTATGTGTTTATTCAACCTTTTTTAAGAGTTGTTCTTCAATACTAGATCACATTGAAGAAGGCGTGGCAAGAGACGCTTGTAAGATTCCTGAGGCTGACAGTCATCTTAAAGTTTCAGCAACACGAGTACTGACTAGAGATCAGTCAGTGGTCTGTATGTGGTTACTTAACTCCTGACAAAGCTGCTCTGCAATCAGTTTGTCACTGCAATGACGCTACATGCGTCTGAGTTAAACTGACAGAGACGGACAACAACAGGAAGCCATGAGCATATGTAGGGGCACTGGCAGGACTTAGATCTGTTTACACAGAACTGCCGTGTGTGTGTGTGTGTGTGTAGTCAGTGTCTTGACTGGAATGTTTTAGCAGGAGTCAGTGTATCTTTTTTGAGTGATGGCACCAGCGTGTCTCGGGTGACCTGGAAAGTACAGGAAGTAGTGCGCATCGACTTCCTGTTGGCTAAGCCGAGTTGTGCGTCAGCAAGCAGGAGCACTGCCAGCCAATGACTACAAACACATACGTACATTTATATACACTTGTGATTTTGTTCAGTCAGAATGGTCTGGTAGAAAGATTTACACTGTATGTCAGTCAAAGTGTCCCTATGACTCGTTGAATAACAGGATCACGGAAACTCATGCGTTCCCTCTCCGTCTTTGAATATCCTCCTCTCACGGAATTCCCAACAGTTGACTGTTTGATCCTCTCTCTTTTATCACACACACCCACACACACACACACACACAAATATATAAGGCTGTCTTCAAACAAGCCTGTGGGAAGTGATAGCTCAATGCCCTAGGTGTGTCCAACACCAACACCTGTTGTGGGTTCAATTCCTAGGACCACCAAACTACCATTGCTGGGCCCCTGAGCAAGGCCCTTAACCCCCAACAGCTTAGTTGGATAAAGAATGAGATGCAAGTCACCCTGGATAAGGGCACCTGCTAAATGCCAGAAATGTAAATGACCCATGCTATTTTTATTTTTAATCATTCATTCAATTCAATTTTATTTATAAAGCACTTTTAGCAATATACATACTCCCAAAGCAGCTTTACAGAAGATTCATTCATTCTTTGTCTAGCACGTATCCTGTTCAAGGTTGCAGGGGCACTGGAGCCTACCCAGCTAATTGCACTTGGATCACTTGTTTACTCCAGTTAATCACTTGGAGACTGACAACCATTCACATTCACAGTCACTCCTATGGACAATTTAGAGATGCCAATTCACTTATGCCCAATCTCATGTGTTTGGGAGGAAACCGGAGTACCTTGGGAAAACATGGCGCAAGCACGGGGTGACATGCAAACTCCACACAGAAAGACCCTGGGTGGGAATCGAACCCATGTCCTTTTTGCTGTGAGGCAGGAGTGCTAACCACTCTGTTACCGCCCACCTTCTTTATCAATGTGAATTAAAATTTTTACATTTAAAATACTAATTTTTTAAAACAAGGATGATTTAAGCTTTATGGAGCCTTTTGAATGCTGACATCGGGATTTTTGGTGTGAGTTGTGTTTGTAGTAGTGTTTTGGTGTGAGTTTAGTTTGCCATAAACAATTTTCAAACTCCTGATAAACAATCATGTGTAAAGGGGAAAAGTCATTACATGTTGATCTCTTTTAAAACAAAACTTCCTTCTGATCTACTCAACTTTGGATTGTCCCATTTTTGGAGACTTTTCCTATCCAGTAGAATGTATTTTTTGACTGTGGCAGGAGGTGGTCAATTTTAGACACATTTGTAATAAAAACAAATTTTAAACGCTTGAGGTTTAAGACTCTCTGTGCTCGTTTTTTCCGCATGCACCTCCTCACTGAGTTGGCACCGAGGCACATCACAAACCTCTGTCTCCATGGGGACTATTTTCAGCAAGACATCCTTAAGAGTTCAGGAAGGTGAAGGGTGTTGTGAAAAATAGCCGTTGTGCAGAGACAGGAAGAGGCCCGCGGTCGAGAAGTTCACTTATTCCTGAATGAAACGCGTCTGTGACAGACAGAGTTCAGAGCTGTGGGCTTCCGTCTGCCAGCTCTGCACTTCATACAGCTGTTATGAAAATGATGAAGCACTCAGAGTGTTTAAGGGTCCAGAGAGATAACGCTGAGTAATGGGCCACATTTTGCTGCCTGCTGCAGAGAAACTGCTTCATCTGTCAGTATGTGTATTTGTGTGCGTGCGTGTGAGAAAGAGAGAGAGATGCGTTTTATACCGAATATCTGGGAACTCCTTCAACAGCACTCCAACCTCCATCTGAATAGAGGGTATGTCTTCGAGGAGGATGATGTCAGCCAGGTGACCAATCACATTATCCAACCAAGAACATGTAGATTCCTAAAAGTGAGCGAGAAGGAGAGACCGACAGACAAAAAGAGAGACAGAGAGAGAGAGAGAGAGAGAGAGAGAGAGAGAGAGTAAGAAAAAGGCAAAAAGAAAAGTAAAAATTAGTTTTAAAAAATAGTTTCTCATTAAACAGTTATGCTGTAGATCAGGGCTGGGCAACTACGGGCCTCGAGGGCCTCTGTCCTGCAGAGTTTAGCTCCAACCCTAATTAAACCCACTTAAACTAGTTAGGTAATGTCTTCAAGATCACTAGAAAGCTAAAGGCCGGTGTGTTTGATTAGGGTTGGAGCTAAACTCTGCAGGACAGCGGCCCTCGAGTACCGGAGTTGCCCACCCCTGTTGTAGATCGATTGGCTGATGAAATTTGATTAGCTTGATTTTTTTTTTGTGTGTGTCTCGCCTGTATATTGAATATTCTGTGTTTGGAGATTGAAGCACCGGCATTCCTCTACAGAGCTCCTCCATGTTCGATTCTGACCCCTTTAAGCCACGCAGAGGAGTTTCAAATGAACATGAGTTATAAATATCCTACACCGCTCATTCTCACTCATTCTCGTCCGCAAACTAAATATCCTCTGTGGAATTAAAAGCTTGTTTGGGCATTTCCACGGAAACAGTTTTTAGCGACAGAAAGCCTTCAAAGCAGTCAGCAGGCAGGAAGTGCCCGAGAGACCCACTTCCTGTTTTCTGTTAAGATGATGGACAGGCGATTTAAGTGAAACACTGGACAGATAAGGATGGCGCTGCTCGTGCACTCTAACGCAGACGCGTTAGAAAAAAATAACTACAGCTATAATGCCGGTTTCACATTTACAACAAAGCGTTGTTGAGATTTTGCATCAACAATGTCAAGAGAACACAATCCTAAATACGTTTGAATGCAGTTGTGTGTGTGTGTTTGTTTTTTTGTATACCAGGTCATTAAAAAGTGCTTTAAGCTGTCCGGCCTCGTCCTGTAGCCGGAATGCGAGTCGCTTCCTCATTTTGAGTGACGTGCAGATGACCCGCCCCCTCATGATGGCACGCACATATTCCACCATGAGCCGCCTGTGCACCTCGTTCACCAGTGTCTGTCAATCAATCAGTAAAGAGTCAATAAGTTAAAGAATCATTCAGGCAATGGCTCAGTGATTCAAAGATCAAGGAATCAATGAGTTATTAAATCGCTTGGTGAATAAGTCAACATGTCAATCAGTTAATAATCACATTAAATAAAACATACATAACACAACATCAAATTATTAATTTATGGGTTAGGGTTAGGTATTAATTCAGTAAGTCAGTCAATGATTCAATATTCCTCTGAGAGCCATTAACCACTAAATGAATCAATGAGTCAATTCATCAGTAAGTCAATTCATCATGAATCTGTTTGACTTCGTAATGAATCGAACAGTATCAATGAATCAATCCTACAACAACTGTACATTGCAACTCTCAGCAGGATATCCTTTTATTGTCACATTTCTTTCTATAATATTGGAACAGAAATTTATAATGTTATATTGAGAAGAATAATGTTTGTGACTGTGTGTGGGTATTTTACCTGATAGGGTGGACAGTCCATCCTGCGGAACTTTTTAAAGTGCTGTTTGATGGAGGCCTCAATGCTCTCATACGCCTCTGTGTTGTTCAGCCATTTCTTTCTTAGCAGTTTATCAAAGAAGGGCTAAAGGTTCGAGGACACACTTTTAGGAACACACACAAAAACCACTAAAATCATATTTGTCTGTTTTATTGTATTTTACCCTAATGCTTTCGAACAGTCTGTCGGTGAGAACTCGTACAGACTGGTTGATTATGCGTTCGAGTGACGACTGCGCTCTATGGGAAGAGTCTTCACTGCCGATTGGGTCACACTGCCTACAGCGCTCCACAAAACTCCTAAACACACACACACACACACACACACACATAAATCACAGATTACACTACTTGCAGTTTCACCTTGTGTGGATGTGTTTG
>JAOUQX010000024.1:9008857-9022574 GCA_028566295.1 Liobagrus marginatus
TATGTGTGTGTGTGTGTGTGTGTGTACATATAGTTGCAAGACTAGATGGCCGTGAATCACGTAATACTCTTCAAGCTTCAAGGGTTTTTGAAAAAATAAAAGAAGCCGGTATAAACCGGTCAATTGATCAAATAAAAAAATTGACGTATTAAATTAAAAAAACCGATGCAAAGGCGAAATCCCTGAACAACAAAAGTGGCGAATCGCCATCTACTTTTTTCATTCTACTTCATTATGGACGAGATAATAAAGGGAAGACCATTAGTAAACACTACAGCTCATGGTTGGCTTCCCAAAAGAGGAATCGCGCGATTTGAGCGCTTCTACAGTTTCAGAAGACGTGCCTTGTAAATTATCTAAGCCCTGTGTCATATAAACACGCATATCAACCCGATTACTTTATTCAATGTTCATGTCAACACTGTGATTCGGCTTCATCAATCTGATTGATTTTATTCCAATTGAAACAAAAAGCATCCATGTAAACGAGACTTCTCTTTTCATTAGCATAGCGTTATTTAAACTAACTGTTTACCTGCAAGTTTACTGATGTTCTACAGCTCAATGAGGCCGAACTGCATACTTGTTTAAAACTGTAATTAATACAAAGACAATGCAGAGAGTAGATTGATATAAGGAAGGTTACATATTTTAATGCATCAACGGGGTCACACAGGAAATTTTGCGATTCTTCTTGTGTCCCTCTCCTCAAATTTTCACGAATCAGTATACTGTATATCAAAAGCTCTTACCATTAAATGTGTTAGGTCACATGAGTAGCGCAGCAACGATATCTATCGCACAAATCTCAGCAGGCGTATTATCGGTGTGTGTGCGCACCCGCGAGCGTATTTCATTGTTTTTTTGGACGTGGGCAGGGGGTGCAGTCGGGAATGCTGGACTGGACGAAACTGGACTATCTCCCGGATATGTTCGTACTACCGCCTATGTTTCTTTTAGCAGGGTGGGATGTCTGCTATTTAGACTAAGCTTGTGCGTGGTTAAAACTTTCGTCTTTGCTTGCCATTCAAATATGTAACCTTTAACCTACAAAGCTAAGGGTTTAGGGAATCTTGATTAGTTAAAGTATTGGGTAATGTCAGTGTGTTAGGTAAGAGGCAAAGTAAGATCGCTGCAGCTCACATAGTCTGGATGTTGACACAAGTGCTTTTTTTGATGACCAGACATAAAGGAGCTCAGTTCCAAAGATAAGAAAGGTTCAATAGTTTAGCCTCCAGCTGTGATTTCTGCTAAATTTCACAAATTGTTGTTACTCCAAAATCTGAAATCAAAGTGAATTAAAAGCATAACATTTGGAGAGGATTTTTTTTCATTAGCCAAGCAGTATTGTGTTTGCTAAAAATAAACATGGAGGGAAGTAGTTCCACAATCATGGTATCTGTGTTTAATTGATCAGATCGTACTATTTAACAGATCTCGTCCTGTACTCTGTAATAATACAACAGTGCTGTTTACAGTTTTGTAGATCAGACTGAACTTCAGAAGAAACTGCTATATCCTCCATAAATTTCACAATCGCGTCACGGCATTGTGTAAAACACAAATAAACCCATGAGAAATCGTATAAACGCTTTTTGTTTTGTTTTTAAACTTTTACACTACATTTCTAAAAGTAAGACTGCCATGGCGCGTTCACTCACCGCCCCGGCGTACAGTTCCTCCAGCGCGCGCTCGATCCACTTCTCGGCGTCCAGACGCCTCTGCAGCTCTGCACGGTTGTACTTTACCGTCACGCGCGCCTGCCGCTTCTGCAGGTTCAAGCCGTGTTCACGCGTGGGCCCCAGCGCTCGCGGGTGATAGAGGTGATCCTGTTGTTCCTCGGCCATAGTAATGCGCGCATGAGGGAAACAGAAAAGTATGTTCTGAGGGATGAAAGGGAAGGGCGCGCGCACTGACGCGTATTCGTGGGCGCGCGTGTGAGGTCATAACTTTTAGCGCGCCTTATTACCATTGTGTACTTATTTCCGGCATTTCATGATTGATCGGACTGAATGGACTGTAGCATCAATTTAAAAAGTGAATATTTTTCTTTTCCTACATTTTTCCATTCCTTATCACTAATCTATTATGTACATTTTGTGCCTTAAAATCCAAAAGTATTTCCACCCTTGACCTTTACGCCTATATTTGAATTTGAAGTCTTGAATAACCCAGTCTAGATATATTTCCTTTTATCTGTGATATGCTCCACCTTTCTGGATTTTATTTACGTCACCGGATTTTATTTTCGCACACTCGCGGACGCGTAGTGACAGTTTGGGGAAGAACCACATATGAGTGTCTACAAACTTTTCACCATATGGTGTAACTGCAGTTAAACTTTTGGCTAGATGATTGCAGATTGTAGTTCCAGTTCAAACATAGAGAACCAAGTTTAACGCACTCAACATGTTACAGAGAAAAAAGGACAATGCATTTTACTATGGTCCACTAGGGAGCGCAACGACCTTGACAATTGGTGTTTACGGCCCCAAATGTGAAAAGTCGTCCAATAAATAAAAACTTTTTAACTTAAACACCTATAATTCCAAGTATTCATACTCTATCAATAAGATATCGTATTGGCGAATTCGGTCGGCATAATAAATAAAACAGTAAAATAAATCTTTATCACAGAACTTATCAGTACAGAAACATCTGATTGGTTGTTGGTCTACTAGAAATCCAAATACAGTACTTGACTGTCTCCAAATGGAGGTAGATTGATACGGGATTATATTACTAATTTTATTTTACCGTGGCAAACAGACATACAAAATAAATTAACATAAAATATTTGTACAATAACAATGATTGAAATTAAGAGTACAAAAATGCAAAACAGAATCATAAAGCAGGCGTTAACTCAGGTTTAAAGTAATGGAAGGTAAAACGGCCACAAACTTTTTTTTTTTTTTTTTTACAAGTCAGAAACATCACATTCACGAAAGCTTAGCAAGTTTTACTCATAAAAATGACGTTAACTTCCCGCTTACAAGTAGGAAAAAAGCTCACTGCTACATAGCAATACAACGCTGGGCTAACAATATCCCCAGTTTGGTTTAGGAAAATATTTAAAAAATACAATTTATGACTTTGTGACTATCCAAGTACAGATCTTATACACGCCATTTTGTAGACCGTATAAGTACAAAAAACATCCATACAGGATGTAAGGAGCTGGAGAGAGTTATTTGGGACTTTGCTACAATCGAACGTCGGCGGAAATGGCCCACTTCGAACTTCTCCAGTTCGAAATCCAGCAAGATTATACATATAAAAAAAATGGCGTTACAATTAGCTGAATAATACAATTGAACCATAAGAGAATTGTTGTCTAGTCAACACAGACACCTCATTGTTTACACGAAGAACAATACAATAGATAAAACAGAGGTAAAATGTGTAAAGAACATTCGGCATAATGTTGAAATTTAGAATTAAAAAGGAGGAATGACAGTCGACTCAATCTATGAGCAAAAAAAGAATAAAAAGTAAGACTGATATCAGGTTTCTTGAAACCAGTCAGGTTTTGCCTAAACACTGCATAAAGTCATGTTTTCCCCTTGCTACAGGTATTTTCTGAGGTATTCTTCAAAATAATCTGTACAGTTAAAAAATTTCACCTATATATTGTATATTTTTTTGAATTCATGGTGGAGTCACAATCCTGTACCATCTATACCAAATCTAATACTTTAAACTGTTATTGTTCCTGTTTTTTGGTTTTTGGAGCTTTAACTCCAGACAGAAAGGTCCTATACAACACTTTATTGTGTCACGTTTTGGATACATTTTCTCATTTACTGTAAAAAAAACAGAAGTGCTTCTATTATTTTCATTCTTCACTCAGTTTGTACGTCTGTTATTTAAAACTTGTTTCCTGAAAATTTGTACCTGTGTCTGAGTTAATTATGTGTGTGAATGTTATCTCATGCCAGGCCCTCCGGCACTCCAAAGGAAGTCCCTTCCTGCAGGAAGTGTGTGCCCGGGAGCCAACGAGCAGCTGAGCCTGGCCTCAGTGTTGCTCGGTTTAACCTGAGCGACAGCTCTAGACAGGAATTCGCGTTCGTACGGGTAGTGCTGCCGCTCGAAATTGTTGACTGTCTCGAGGTCGTTGAAGACGGAGTCGCAGAGCTGCTGTCTGCGCAGACGCTGCCTTTTTCGCCTCAAGAACACCACTGCAACGCACACGCCCAAGCAAGCTGCTAGCACACCTAGGATGCACAGCGCTGCCACTGTGGATGGGGATGAGCTTCTAGAGCTGCGTGACGCGGCCCGTTCCAGGCCGGCTCGATCCAGCACGGGGAACTCACAGCTGGGACCCATGAAAGCTGGCACACACTGGCACACCGGGCCTGAGAAGTGTGTGTAGCAGGTACCGCCATTCAGGCAGGCATGGGAGAGGCAGGCGTCGGCGCGCACGCTACAGTTCTTACCAGTGAATCCAAGCGTGCACGAGCATGTGTAGTCGTTAATAGCATCTACGCACGTTCCCGAATTCTGACAAGGTGAGCGCACACAGTCGTCCACGTTAACGGCGCAGCGTGGCCCGGCAAATCCCGGACGACACCGACACAGCACCCCTGAGCCTACGTCCACACACTCGCCACCTACACAAAGAGCATTTTACACACTTTAATCAATAAAGCAGATTCAATACATCTTCCACAGTTCACTACAGACTGTTTTGAAGTAATCCTAATATAATGACTGTAACACACCGTTGGCGCAGGGTTTGTAGCTGCAGCGATCAAGTTTTTTCTCGCAGTTGGAGCCAGTGTAGGCTGGGGGGCAGCGACACACGTAGCCTCCAGTGAAACGTTCCTCACATGTTCCTCCATTAAAGCACGGATCGTCAGCACACGTCATTGCAATGATCTCACAATTTTTGCCGTAGAAGCCCTGAGGGCATGTACATGAGTAATCGTTCTCCAGATCCTAAAACGTGCAAAAGACAGACTTTATACCATCTGTGGGGTGAGTTAGAGTTAGGCGTTGTGGTGTTAGTGCTGAGCTTAGATCATTTCAGACTCACATTGCAGGGGCTACAATGTGTTAGAATGTTAGTGGTAAGGTTAGACTGGGTTAGTGGCCTGTGTTAGTGACACTGTTACGGTTATGTTGTGTTAGTCTTAAGGTAAGGCTGTGCTAGAGTGTTATGTTTATGCTTAATTTTATTATACTGTTATACTGTTTGTGACAGTGTTAAGGTTAAACTATGTTAGTGTTAAGATTAGACTGGGCTAGTGTTAAAGCTAGACTGGGCTAGTGTTAAAGTTAGTGACGGTGTTAAAGTTAGACTGGGCTGGTGTTAAAGTTAGTGACAGTGTTAAGGTTAGACTGGGCTAGTGTTAGGGTTAGTGACAGTGTTAAGGTTTGACTGTGTTAGTGTTCAGTTTAGACTGTATTAGTGAGCATGTAAAGGTTAGACCATGTTAGTTTAAGGTTCGTCTGTGTTAGTGTGAACGTTAGAATGTTAGTGTGTTAGTGTTAAGCTTGGACTGAAGTTCAGGTTGTATTGTATAGTGTACAGTATATATTATTACAGCATTGATGTGAGGTTGTATTCAGTAACAATGTTAGTGTTCCGTTAATGCTAACGTTAAATGGTTCTTGAATGTTAGTGTAAAGGTTATGGGTATTAAGTTGGGATCCTTTGTTCCGGCTGTCGGTCATCTTAAATGGGTTGAAATAAGTGATAGCATTCTGTGTTGGAGTAGGCTGGCTGGAGCGCAAGTGTTCAGTTCAGGATTCAGAAGTCAGGGTTAGTGTAAAGTTTGAGAAAAGCAGGGGTGAAGTGTTAAGATGTCAGGGTTTAGTTCGAGACATGCACTGCAAGTTATGGTGTTCATACAGCTAGTGACTGTGTTAAACCAGTCAGAGTAAACGTGTCTTATGGGGACTTCTCTTGTTCCTTCCAGAACAAGACATTGGTGTTGAGGTGGTGGTGCCTAGGTGTTAAGGTTAATTTATGTTAAGTAACTCACATTGCAACTGCCGCCGTTCTTACAGGGGTTGCAGTCACACTCATTAATCTCGAGCTCGCAGTCGGTGCCGCCGAACCCTGGCCTGCAGGTGCAGGTGTAGCTGCCCTGGCCTGTGTTGGTGCAGGTGGCTCCATTAGCACAGGGGCGGTGGTTGGTGCAGTAGTTAAGGTCCTGGTTGCAGAAGAGACCTCCCCATCCTTCTTTACACACACACTGCCAGGGCTGCGTGCAGGTGCCATGTAGACAGCCAGGGTGGCGTACACACTCTGTGCAGGACAAGCCCTGCCACCCCAGACGGCATTTACACTCACCGGGGGCCTCACAGTAACCGTGACGATCGCTGCAGTCCGCTGAGCAGATGGCTGTGAGGGGAGGGGAAGGAGAGAGGGGTTACACAGATACACTTTAGCCACGCCCAGCTAAATAAGAACAGATGAATGGGAGTGTTAAGTGTTGAGGCCAGCAGCTGGTGAGCTGACACACACACATACACACACTGAATAAGTCCACAGCATGTGTCTGCTCTGTGTGTCTATTGTTCTGATGAACAAAAGAACTGAATGAGATGCACACATGCGCGCACACACACACAAGGATGTTAGAGGTCGCTAAGCTTCAGAGAGACAACTCAGATTTCTACACACTCATTCATTAACACATTCATGAACAACCAGACCTTCACAAAACCACGCGTCGAGACGCTTCCAAACCAGACATATTTTCCCCAAGGGAAAAGCCGACATCTGGCCAACTGAAAGATCATATACGTATTCTCTCACACGTTTCTTTCTCACTCTCACACACACACACACACACACCCATAGCTCAAAGTTAAGCAAGATATGCAAGATTGCTTTCTGACACTTATCTGAGGTCCATCATAAACCAGTAGGTTTTTGCAAATAAAGTGCGTAAAGTGCTATAAGCTATGAAATAGACACACCAGCACAGTGATCAAAGTGTGTGTTTGTGTGAGACTCACGATCTGAGCAGTATTCCCCCTGCCAGCCATCCAGACACTGTTTGTTTCCGTTCTCATCGCAGTTGTAGTGCCCGAGTGTGTCGTCGCGTGGCCTGCAGTAATCTGAGCACGCATCTCCATAGTAAAACTCGTCACAGAAAACATGGTAGGAATAGCGGAGCTCACTCTGCTCACCGAAGTGCACATCCTGGGACCAGTCCTCACCGATAGCTAAACGTCGCCGTGTTGCTAAACGGCTGATCAGGTTGTTCTGGTTCTCTGTGGATCGAAAAAACACAAATATTTACACCACATTCACCCCTATTTACAGCAAACTTTTGGTCAGGCGTCAAAGCATTTCACTGTATGTTGTACTATGCATGATGTACATGTGAGAAATAAACTTTGAACTTGAACTTGAAATAACTAGCATCACATAATGTGAGCTAATAAGATAATATTATAATTAACAAGCTAATTAGGATATGGAAAGTTTCAAAGAAAAATCATTTGCATTAAAGTAAACAAACTATCATTTTAAGATGAACACGGCTGTGTGTCTGCAGGTAACAGTACTGATAACCACTGAACCAGAATGAAAGCAAATGAATTAGCACTATTTATAATTATTTTTACCTAGTTATTTTTTTAGCCAACAGAGCAATTGAAGGTTACAGCAGTGGCAGTTTTATGGTGCTGGGAATTAAACCTGTGATCTTCCGGTCAGCAGACCAACACATTAACCAATGAGCTACAAATTCATAAAATGTGCTTCTATAAGTGTAGACAAAGTTGCACACACTCAATAATTTTATTTAGACATCAAATTAAGTTTCCTAACTAACTGAGGCATTTTCTTTGACTAGTTATTACAACACTATATACCATCACACACACCTGAGAAGGATCAGGTGTTATGATGCCTTGCTGATGAGAGAGTGGACACCTACCTGTGTGGTCAGAATGCTCTTTGGGTGATTCAGCGTTCCAGGCTTCAATAACCAAAGAAAATGTTCCCTAAAAACAGAGAAGTGCAGAAAAGTTAAAATACTGACTAATGATCTAGAATAAGTGAAACTTGTAAAATAAACTCTCAACAAAAAACAGTGATTGACATGCAGAAATACAGGGCTGTAGGAATATGATGTATTAACATATAAAGTGTAACTTCTCATTCTTAATATCTCTAATATCTTGTTGTAGCCATGTAACAGCTACAACTGGCTCGTGATTTAACACACAGTAGCAGGACACATTTTTAGTGGGCTAACAGTATAAAATAATAATTTAACTTCTTATTGAAATCATCACTTACAATTAATTAAAATGTACCCTCTAAAATGCAAACTTATTAAATCTGAGATCATCCAATTCCAAGATGTTAACTAGTTTTTTTGTTGTTGTTTTTTTAAGTCTAATTTATTGGTCTGCGAGGCCACTAAAGCTGTAGGATGTAAATAAAAGAACCCAAAGAAGTATGCAGAATCACGTTTAAGCAGCAGTGTGAGAATGCAAAGTATGCGACTTTACCGGCCACTTAAAGTGGAAAGGCACTCGGATTGCGGCGCTGTTGGATATTGCCCCCGGTTCGGCCCTCATCACTCCGGTCTGGCCGGTGCCAAATGTGCATGGCGGTTCGGCAGAGATCACATCCTCGGAGTGCTTGAGGCAGATGCGGAAAAAGATGTTGCAGTCGCGAGTTCTCCTGCAGAAGCGGCGTGTGGTGCTGAAAGAGTGCACCTTCAGCTCAAACACTCCCGAGGAGGCAACCTACAGTAGCGTAAACGAGATAAATAACCGGCTGTTATTACAAAAGATGCATTAATATTGAAACAATCACACACACCATGAGTTAACGCTGCTAGGTTTGTTCCCCAGGTACAGTATAATCACTTCATTTTACACCCTGCGTAATCCTTTAAATGTTACAAAATTGTTACACACATCGCCTGAGAGCGTGATTATTCTGTGAAACTGACCAGGGGCAACAGGAGAGACAGGGCTAGGAGGAATAATTGGAGATGAAGACGCGCCATGGCTAAAACTTTTCCAATTGCGCACAAGTGCTTGCATCCGGTACACCAAAAAAATTGACAATCCAACCCAAAAAAACAAAAATATATTTCATCCAAAGCAGTGAAGTTTAAATACACCTCCTCATACACACAATCTGAAGCAATGTAAAAAATGAATAAATAAATAAATAAAAAGTCCTAATTTTGATCCCATTCGCGTCTTCTGATGCGCGCGCCTTTTGCGTCTTCATTCGAGAGCCAATCGCGGTGGAGGGCATTTATATTCCTTGACCCCACCCCCTTTGATCTGACGTCAGAATGAGAGTCGGGGCAAAGGTGGCCTCACCATATGGAGGGATATTAGTGACTGAATTTGTTTTGTGCCTGGAGGCTGAACTAACAGTAATGTATTAATTTAAGAATTTGGCTACATTTTAATTCATGTTTGAAATTAGGTAATTTCCGCATTGTTTTATTTAAAGACTACAAGGCTATGTAAATGAATTAATAAACAATATTATGGATTTAGATTTTTTATTTATTTTGCTATTAATAAACATTATAAAATGAACGCGATAGAAATGAAATGATAAAATAATTTTCAACATCAGTTATTGGTGTAACAGTAAAACAGAATAACAGACTAATGCAATATAATTGTAACGGTAGTACCGGCCCCCACCCAGTAGAGGGAGCATATCCCCCTGAACCATGGGCACGAACGCACTTCCTGTTCCCAAGGTATAAAAGCCAAGGCTGTGCCAGGGTTCAGGGTGGATCATTGTACATGGTGTGATTGTTGGATGCGTGATGCGCTTGCCTCTGGCTCGCTGACCTTTGCGCAAGTATTACTCGTGATAAGCTAACTGCTAATGTTCATGTGCTGGCTTTCCTAGTGCTGTTTATATGCTAGTCTTCCAAGTCCTGTTAATGTGCTAGCTCTCCAAGTGCTGTTTATATGTTAGCCCTCCCAGTACCGTGTGTGTGCTAGCTTACTGAGTGTGGTTCCATTGCTAGCTTACCAAGAGTTGTTCCTATGATAGTTGACCTTGTTTGTTTCTTGGTTTTGTTTGTCCTCTAACTGTTTGGGTGTTTGTTTGGTTAGTTTAGGGCAGCCTCTTGTTGCCCCTGGAAGCACTAGCTTGGCTAGTAGTTTGTTCTTTGGTTTCAGTGTTTATAATTGTGTGTTGTTTCATGTGAACCCCTGTTGGGTCAATAAACTCTCCTGCACATGGTTCCTTCTCTCTCTGCAGTGTCTGTCCACAGTCACACGTTACAATAATGGAGTTGTATCTGTCATTTTTGCCAATATGGTTTTTTTCTATAGGAAGGGCAGAATTAAGAAACATCTAATTATAGCCAATTTGTCTGATTTATTCCCAATTAAAAGCCCAGCACTCATTCATATTGAAATTACAATCCATCTTTTGTAGTATATTTTCCAGGAGCTCAGACCAACAGAATAGCAAGTCATGTGATCCAGTTAGTTTTGAGCTTCAACACTTTAGATGAATAGACTGGGCTGAAATTAGCTAGGTAGCTAGTGTTTGACATCACTTTTTCATTTGTTAGGAAAAGGTGGTGTAAAAAAATTTGACTTGGGTTGTAGACTGAGATGTAAACTTAGTAATGTGATGTAATGATGCTAATGTGACCAAAATGACATAAGTGTAAAGTAATAGTCTATCGTGCTTGCTAAAAGTTTGCTTTAGTATGTATAGTAAAGCATAGCAAAATTGTATACTATAGGTATTACTACTTACTATTTATTCTACTTTGGGAAAAATGGTGTGAACTATGTGAACATGGTGTAATTTTACTGTATGCGTTCCTAAATCTTGCTTGTATTACACTGTTAAACCGTTAAAGGAAAATATTTGCATTCTTTTTTTGTACTTGCACACAATAACCCTATTTTGCACCACATACAATGTGGAAAAGTATAGTTTGGAAACATTGTTTGTGAGGTTATCCAGTTAGCAGTAAAATAGACGTCTAGTTAGACGGGATGTCTAGCTTTAAATCGTCATAATTGTATGTAAACATTAAAATAATCCCGAAAGTAATTATAATCACAATACAAGGTAGAATATTCAAACTATGGGGTAGAAAATGACAGTTGTTGAGGGGCGCGAGAAGCCACGCCCACTCCTCCCACTTCCCCCTCTCCCGTTTTTTATTCAGTTTGTTTCAGGGCAAGTAATGACCTCGGCGCGTGCCGGGTGGATTGGGAGCAGTCTGGTGTGTGTGCGTGTGCATGCGGATGTACAGCGAAGACCCTTTGTCAGGCTCCACGCGCACACAGCTGTATGATAAATAGGCAGGCCGTGGTCACGTGACAACTCGTCAGTCATTGTCCCGCTCCAGAGCATCTGTGCACGCACGACGCTAATAACCCCCTTATTCGCTGTGTTGCCAGATTTGAAAACATCTTTCTACACTCAAAGCAATTAAGAACTAAAATAAGCAGCTACCAAGTCCCATACATACGCCTGTGTGTCGTATATCACATTTATAGATTTATAAGTAGGTAAATTAACTAGTTAGTTTTGCACAAAGTATTCTACAAAATACACGACTCCCTTTAACATACTAAAATCCTTAAAGACTTGTTTTCAAGACACAAAAACTAAAAATATTGTAAGCTAAAGGAAAATTTTTATTGTAACAAAGTAGCTTCCTAAAAGCTTTTACCCTGTTTTAAAGCTTTGTACCTGTCATCTGGCAACCCTGTTTACCCTCTGTGTGATTAATACAACCCTCATACCCTCTCTGCTGTATTGTCATTTTAATAAGTGGCGTGTGCCTCTGGGGTCTCTTTTATGCCGAATCATAATGCATGTCAGATTACACAAACACACAAACATACAATTACACAACTACGTTTTCTATAAATTGTGTAACCAAAGCTTCAAAATTATAAACAAACCAATAAAAGACAGGAACAAGCCAAGATTTATATTCAATTTATTTTAAAATAGTAGCAACAAAGTTATTTGGTAGTAAGTGTAAACTAATTAAGAAACAGCCTTTAAAACAGAAAGTACACTGATAGTTTAACACATTAAGAACTGGAACAACTTCAATTCTCATAAAATGCTCCTGTTTTATTTCATTTGTTGTCATATTTTCTTGTGAAACAGAGTCAGCATGCCAGTATGTACAAATGTTTGACTGTTCAAGTTTATGGTTTAATTTCTAAACTGCTCAACAGTTTTCTGGCTAATTTATATACAAGTTAATTTATATTTATGTAACTAGTCTCCAGTGTCAGATATTTGTAATATTCAGTGTTAGGGTGAGGAGGAGTAGAGATGTTCATGCATTGTGTCACCCTTGTATGAATAATAAATCGTAATAATTGGCATATTACAGTACAATGGGAATAAAACAATTTGGACCATACTGTTATCGAAATATAATTACCTTAAAAAAAATGCAAACCTCCAGCATGGACTATTTTCCTATAACAGCGTGAGGCCAAGATGAGAGACTTTGCTGCCAAGTGTGTTGAAGCACATGGTCTACTGTGTGTGTGTGTAACAGATGGATAATGGCTCTAATTTCTGGCCTACAGTGGAGAAAGGGGGCTGCCCCTTGGGGGGTGAGACAAGCGTGGCAGGAGCATGGGAAAGATACACACAGGAATACATATAGACATACACATACACACACACAAACATACAGTAAACCATATTCAAAACGATCAATGTGTGATCTGACCATGCATGAGCTAATTATTGTAATGGCACCACTGCATATCCACACACACGCACACACACACACATTTCATAGCAGCTGCTTCCTCTATGCAGATTAGCTCCTTTAGGACATAGATGTGCGCACACACACCCATCTGGTTGCTCCAGGGATGTATGTGAGACCAGCTTCCTCTACACACACACACACACACACAAATGCACACGCGCACACACACACACACACATACACCATCCATACTACATCCATGGCATCCCCACACACATTATCATACACACAAACCCTCAATGTTCATCATTACATCTCCAGAGAAGACATGACCGACATGGCATTCCTCACACATACACACACGCACGCACGCACGTACAAAGAGACGGCCATCCTCAAGGGAAATAGTGACCCTTACGTCATAATCAAACCACTTAAGGATGAGGGCAGAGGCCACACTAGACTGTGTGTGTGTGTGTGTGTGTGTGTGTGTTTGTGTGTGTGTGTGTGTGTGTGTGTGTGTGTGTGTTATGAACTTGTCACAGCAGCTGCTTAGAGTCCCAGGTGTGTGTGTGGGTGTATAACAAAGCCACAGGTCAGCACTTTGCTCAGCAAATAAGCACAGACATAACAAAGCCAAACTACACACACATCTTTACTGGCATTAAAGAAAACCTGCAGCAAAGTTCAGAGAGAACTTTCTGCTGAAGATCACGCTTTACTTTCAGGGAGACAAAGGGGACTTTATCATTTTTGGCCCTCGTCCTTTTTCTCTGTCTGACATGAAACACTTTTTGGCTCTCAGTTAGGAGCCTTAGCCAGTTAGCTCCTGTAAGTTTTAAATAAACTGAGCATTTTAAAATAACCAAAGTACAAAACATTAACATCATTAATGAGCATCTAAATGTTCACAAAGCAGCGGTTTTGCTAAGTTGTTGTAGTTCTAGAGGAGCAAAGAGAAGAGAGGAGAAGAGAAGAGGAAAGAGAAGAGAAGGGAAGAGAAGAATGGGCCGGCTGAGGGGGCGTGTAGGTGCGATGCAAGC
>JAOUQX010000024.1:9027663-9038653 GCA_028566295.1 Liobagrus marginatus
CACAGTAATAATGAAATAATCAAGTGCGTTATTGTTGTTTAGGGTCTAATGGGAAATTAACGCATTGACGTCAGACAGACTCGAATGATGTGCTGCATTGAGACGTAAACGACCTTGGAATGTTATTGACGGAGGGAGGAACTGAAGCAGTCTGAGACAATGATCAGACCGACCGAACCGCAGCAGAAGATCTGAGACACTTATCACTGAAGAGTGTTGGATTGTCTGTGTGATGTCACTGCTGTGTGTGTGTGTGTGTGTGTGTATGAAAATGAAAGCAGGGTTGTTGCAATATTAGATAAATAGTCTTCCAAAAACCTTAAGAGGAGGTCTCCCCTCTCTCTATCTCTATAGCTCTGTGTGTGCTTGTGTGTGTGTATGTGGTTGGTTGGAGGTGTCTTGGGGTGCACTTCAAATTATAAAAGAGCAACAGGATGAAATGGATATAGAGACTTATAAATAGAAAGGAGGAACAAAACTTTAAATTCTGCCAAAACATGAAGGAATAAACAAGACAAACAACGAAAGAAGGAAAACTCGTGTGTTTTGTACAGTTACTCCAGTAACTGGAGTGTGTGTGTGATCAAATTATAGCTCATTATTATTTTTTAACATTAACATATTTGTGGTTTCTGTTTGTTACAAAAATACGTTAACAACTTTACAATTCACAGGCTGTACAAAAAGGTGCCATTACTTTTGTATAAATTGAATGAAAATGAAAGTACGATTTGTCCTGACATAAACAATGGAAAATGCCTGAGATTTTAACTGACGTGGAATTAGAATCCAAATTTATGGGTTTAATGGTTTATGGTAATTTATGGTTTTTGGATCAAATTTCTTGTTTTAATCTGTTCAGATTCCAGTGCGTCCTCTGTCTCCAAACACAACTCAAATCAAATCAAATCTCGAATATCAGTAAGTGAGCACCACAGAGCTGAGAAAGCCGTTCCTGTGGTGAAGGTCATAGTTTACAGTCAGGTCTAGGGTGGGCAGTACTGTATACTTGGTGTGAGAGCGAATGAGTGATGTGAAACATGGTTGTGTTGACGAAAGAGGCTTGGGCACACACTTGTGGTGTTCTCCTAACAGACAGCAGCTTGCACATCTGTAGTAAACTGGCCTGCAGTTAGTTCCCTCGATCATGAGCAATCGCTTTACAGTTGGTCTGATGAAATAAAAGACGTTCTCGAAATAGCCGTGCTCCACTTTACACTTGTGTGCGGAGCAGAAAATAGGACAGCAGATACATCGGATTCCGTGGATACAGCTCTGTTCGGACCAAACATCTGTTTCTCATTAATGAATAGGTCAGATTTGTTAGGAGCCGCAATCAACTGTTATTGTTAGGCGCCACAATCAACTGCTATACTTAACGCTTGTAGAGTTCGTCTCCACAGCCGTCACAGACGTCTCACACTTGCTTATGTCTTGTCTGTGGGTGCACACAGCGTCTGCGAAGCATGGCTATGCACTCTACCACACGTCTCTTCATTCATCATAATTAAATTGTAAGCACACAGACGCACTGCAGTGCGGCAGTGTCACCTCGGTGTTTGTGTGAGAAAGAGTGAGAGCAAGGGAGAGAGTGAGAGAGGGATCTGGTCTAACGGCTTTTCTAGCAGAGGGAAGCTGACATCATCTGTATTTCCTCACACATTTGGGTATTTCACAACCTTCAAATGTGTAAAAATGTAGAGATGTGCAACCCGAAATAAACAGGGATCCATAACTCAGGCGTGGTCTCTGTGCCTGACAGTCGCGATGAAGGAGGCGTGGCCTTTATGCCTGACAGTCGCTATGAAGGAGGCGTGGCCTTTATGCCTGGCAGTCGCTATGAAGGAGGCGTGGCCTTTATGCCTGGCAGTCGCTATGAAGGAGGCATGGCCTTTATGCCTGACGGTCGCTATGAAGGAGGTGTGGCCTGTGTGCCTGACAGTCGCTACAAAGGAGGTGTGGCCTTTATGCCTGATAGTCGCTATGAAGGAGGCGTGGCCTTTATGCCTGGCAGTCGCTATGAAGGAGGCGGGGCCTTTATGCCTGACAGTCGCTATGAAGGAGGCATGGCCTTTATGCCTGGCAGTCGCTACGAAGGAGGCGTGGCCTTTATGCCTGGCAGTCGCTATGAAGGAGGCGTGGCCTTTATGCCTGACGGTCGCTATGAAGGTGTGGCCTCTGTGCCTGACAGTCGCTATGAAGGAGGCGTGGCCTTTATGCCTGATAGTCGCTATGAACTTTAATCAGTATATAAGTCGGAAAATGAAAAAAAGAAACACACCTGGTGCCTGTTATTATATATCGCATATAGCGCCTTACCTTGGCTTTAAATTTCCATGGAAACAACATGCTGAAATTGTGAGTATTTTTTGTAATGAGAATAAAATTAAAACTGTTTAGTCACACCAGACACTTGTGTGTCTGTTCCCTTTTCATCAGACTGAGAGCGCTGAGACGGTTTTGAGGTTTCTGTGTTTTATTTATCATTCCTCTTCAACGAACATAACTTACAGATTTCAAATCAAATAACACTTTTCACATTCAAAGCATTGAAATAAACAGTAACAAGCGCTTGTGTGTCAGTGAATTACAGACACAAACCTCACACTCGCACACAAAGGGAATGCAGTGAGGGAGAAGGGAGGAATGCCGGAATCTCACACACACACACTCCTTCGGATCTCCCCGTAGAACGAAAAATTACAAACAAAATACAAAAACAGCTGAAATCATAACAATAAACAAAAAGGAGAGCAAAAGGAAAACCGCACTGTGTGAAGGTTGACGGGTTGCTTGGTTAGGGTTTGCATCCAGGAGGTTAGGACTCGCACTGTGTGTGTGTGTGTGTGTTGACATGGGGACCTAATGCTCAGTAAAGTGCATTTGATGACAAGAGAGAGGAAGGAGAAATGGCATCAGAAGATAAAAACACAGGCGCTAATGCGGCGTTTGCACACTTACACACATGCACGCGCACACACACACACACACACACACACATACGCACATGAGTTTCAACAGCCTCCATCTACAGACACGAAACACTGAAATAACATTCTGATATCATTTTTATGTAAAAATGCAAATACATTCAGAGAAATTACAGCCGAGGTTAGGAGAATCAAGTTACGACATCTAACTGATTCACGTGAATATGATTTACAAGGCAACATAACCGTAATGTAACGTAACATAGCGACATTTCACATGCATGGGTGTGTTTTATCTTTTAAACCAGCGATGGACCATATTTCTGTCCCTGCACTGTACACAGACGATAACACTGTTAATTATTATTTATCGCTTGCGTTGTGTGCTGCTTGGGGGTGTTGCCTGACTAGGAATCCTTTTTCCAGCAGGTTTATTACATAGTATTCTATATACTGTACGGAAATATCTTCTAAAGCTCAATAAAAAATTCAACACTTCACTAATCGGTGTAAAACAAGCTGATTGTTGTTGATTTCTGAATTCATGCTAGCATTATTCTTAGATTAGCATAGCATGCCAATGGTGCCATCTTAACGAGCTCAGTGGTTAAAATGTTGGACTGCTGATCAGAAGATTGTGTGTTCGAATCTCAGCACCACCATGCTGCCACTGCTAGGCCCCTGAGCAAGGCCCTCAGCTGGTTAAAAAGAGAGATAAATGTAAGTCACTATAAATTAGGGCACCTGCCAAATGCCAGAAATGTAAATATATAGTGATAGCTTATATGTCTGAATTGTTTAAGGCTGCAATCTGGAAAAAAACTGAGATTGGCATCTCGCTTGGGTGAAAAATTGTCCATCACTTTCCCGCTTGTTAGCGTTGAGATGATTAATTGTAACATATCTATATTTCCAAATAATGTTAAAATCTGTTTTGTCCCAATTATATTTGTATAATTACAGAGAGATCTATCTACTGCATTACAAGAGGAACCGAGGGAGCACTTTACCCCAGGAGCCCAAACACGCTTCAACATCTCTGCCACCGCTAACGAGTTACTTTTATCCAGAAACGACTTTATTAATCTTTATTGAACTGCTATGAGATCTTCTCCTTGATCCAACCCTTTCTCTCTGTTTTTTATTTCTTTTTTTTTTTTTTTTACAGTGCAGGGCCAGTTCCCATGGTTACCGTCCCGGTCTATGAACCATAAGAGCTCTTCCGATAACTGGCTTTAAAAAAAAAAAGGCAAAAGGAATAAAAATTGAAGCTGTTAACAGAAAATGTGTTCGATCGACGCTGCATGCAAAACCGTGCCTCAGAATAACTCTAGACACTCAACGAAACGTTTTTGTTTTTTTATTTAAGTATATTTCATGTTAGTTTTGATTCCCCTCCCCCCTGATAATTCACTTGGATATCATGCAATAGAGACGTGCAAAAAAGATAAACACCTAACTCCACGAAACACACAGTCATAAATGGGACATGTTATGGGTGCTTAATAACACGTTTACGACATGATTATAAAATGTTTATGCCTACTCCATGCCGACCTACAGAGAGAATATGAAGGAAGAGCTGCGTGGAAGCCACGATTCAAACAAATGCACAGGACGCTTCCTTGAGTATAAAAAACCAGGTTTATGCATAAAAGAACAATTGATATTATTCTCTATGCAGCTATGGATTTAAAAACAACACTGACATTGCTTTTTGTTCTTTTTTTTTTTCCCCTTCTTTTTGATTATCTTTTCGTTTAAACTAAAAAGGTAACGATTGATTGGCACTTGATCGATGCGTCTAAATAGTTAGCGATATCTAAATGCTGGGTCGCATGTCTACATGTTAAGAAGCTGCTTTTAAGAAGTCACAGGTTTGAGTTCACAGCTATGTTATTCGTATCGACACACCTCGTTTGTGCTCCTGCCAAAAACGAGCGTAACTCTAATAAACGGATCGGACATCTTTTCAACTAAAATAGTTCTCATATACTTATCAAATAGCAGCATTTTTTCCTTTTTTTTTTTCTTCATTACTTTCTTTACAGTATTACAAAAAAGTACATGTAAACCTATTCATTCAAAAGTGTATTAAATCCAAAGTTTCGTACATCGGACATAACAAAAACACAAAAACTGGACAACATGCTACAATATTGCTTCCAATATTTCTTTACATTTTATTCATGTAGATCGAATAAAATTAATAATAATTGTCAGGGACGTCGATATGGACACCAGCACTCCGATTAGAGCGAATTCTAATGCACAAACAAATGGCAAAGCTAATCTTAATCTGGCTCGATTGGCACTGTCGTCATACACACAAGTATAACGGAGTTCACACACTGAAACCCACGGCGCAAGACAACTGCATTTAGACTACAAACTAGAGAACGACACTAAAAGTTCCACGAAGACCATGGGACAGGACGGAATCCACAGTTTCAGTTTAAAAAAGGGGGGAAAAGGGAGAGGATTAGAATAACCTCAGACCGTTCTCTGAGAGAGAGTGAGAGAGAGAGAGAGAGAGAGAGAGAGAGAGAGAGAGAGAGAGGAGAGAGAGCACAGGATACAAACGACAGTCATCGCTCGAGCTTGAGGTGGGCATCATCCCAGTTTCCCAGAGTTCCTTGCTCTGAATCTTTCAGGCATCCAGCACTCGATGTAAAGTACGATTCCCCTGTGGTTCATGGGGGTGGAGCGAGTCTATTTACACTCTCATAACAGTTAGGGAAAACTGATCATAGGTCAGGTTTGAAAATGGGTCGAGGTACAGAACTGTTTCCAGGTCGAGAGTTCATAGAGAGAAGACAAACTTGCGCAGTCTAACGGCATGGCGCTTATGGCGTAGTCATCCACCACCCCATAGAGGAAAGGGAAGAGGGGCTAGGAATGCCTGCACATACTCAAAGCCAAGGAATGTACTCTGAAACACTCATCAACTGCCACCATTAAATAGAGAGCAGAGCAAGAGGGCAGGAAGCTAGGAGATGTGGTCCCCCTGTGGAGCCTGTCCGTTCAGACATCATTCTTGCAAAAACTTCCTTGACGACGCTGTTCAAGTTACAGTGTTGAGGTAGTTACCAAACAGAATTTTCAATCCGTTTCAATTTGGCTGTTTTTAGCCGACGGAACAGTACCAAGAATGTCGGGATGGAACAATAGCTTTGTTAAAGTGTCTGGTACATTTCAATAAACGTCTCAAAAATCTTTATCTTCATTCAAAAATTTCTTTACAGATGAATAACAGATGTGCTAATTGGACGCCTCCAGAAAAACGTACAAATGGTCTGAGAGCAGGATGGAACTTGGCTAGGGGACCACCATGGTTCCCCACATCTATAAAATAAAGCGTGTTAACTGACGGATAAAATAAAGAAGAAGCAAGAAACAGAACATCGACAACAGCATAAAATAAAGAACACATTTAAAATTTCTCTGACAAGAGAAGGAAATTGAGACTAGAGACTGGGGAGATATGTGGCGTCAGAGCAAAAACCAGAGACAGACAGATAGCTAATGAAGTTGCAATTTCAGTTGAGGTCCTTTCATTTTCACCATATTAAATTTCCACAACAAAATGCGCGAATACGTTGCACGCAGTTGTGCTGGGCTTGTGCTTCCGAAATTGCATATGCACTTTCATCTCAAATCTTAAAAATAAATTATTTAGCCCGAAACTGCCAGCGTGCTGTATATGCTCCTCAGCAGCGACGATTTTTGAGATGGATGATTTTTGTGAAAGTGGTGTGTTGATAAACTTCCTGCCAAAAGCAGCATAAGTAACAGATTTCTTAAGGCAGTCCTTGTCGCAATAATTCGATGCATATAAATTGATCGCCGTGTCTCTTGTTCTTGCTCTCGCCCTTCACTCAAACTCTTGCTTCTTGTTCCCTTGGGTTCCAAAGCAGATTACGGTCTGGGATTTGGAGGCAGTTGATGAATGTCTTTGTGAGTGTGTATTTAGGTCAGTAAAAGATCGGGCATAGCCACGTGGTTATATATAGACGGTCGAGGTTCAAATGGAGATCTGCTAATTATTGGCTGGTGTGAATTCTGAGCCGTTAGCGCTGACTGAGGCGTCTCTCGGCTGGAGGAACCCGACGGGGCCACAGCATCCAGCCCGCTGTGCTGTGCGATAGTGGATGCTGCAATGTGTACAGTACATTCCAGAGTTTAGAAGGATATCGGCTGCTTGAATCACAGTGTGGTTTAAAAGAGATCACAATCTTATTTTTCTGTACAAGTTCTGTACCTCTTGGCTCCCTTGCTGAATTTAAAAATGCAGTTAGCAGCAGAGACGACAATGCTAAGTGTACGGCCTTAAAAAAAAAAAGCAAAAACATGCTGTTTATTAGTCCGCCATGCTGTTTTCCACAGAACGCATCCCACAACACAATGGATACCGGGGTGGCTGGGCAAACCACCCAGAAAAAACAGAGTACTGCACAGGAAAAGCATCAAGTCTCACCCCTAAATGCTACAAGATGTGCAGTTGCTCTGGGACGCGTGATCTTGGCATTTTGTGTCTCGCTGAAACATGGGATTCCTTCATGAGAGATAACTCACACCAGTGGAAAATAGCTTCGTCTAGATATTTCCATAAAGGCTGTGTTGCACCGTATGTACTCCCTTCCTTCCGCTGTCTGACCTCCGACTGCCTGCCATTGAGGCTAGCTGCGCAGTAGTGAACTAGTTTCCGACTGGAACTCAATCGAGGACTTTGTTACACTGCATACAAACTGAAAATCTTCAATTATTTTAACATTCTGTCCAAACATGAGGTATATCAGCATGAGCTCTACGAGAAAAACCCCCCCACAGCTTTAAAAGTCACCATCATTTACTAGAGCTATATGTTGGATATTTGAGTCTTGCGTAACACCCGAGGTGCTTATTTGTTAATGGTAATGTTGGTGTGACTATTTGTCCAGAGTCCCATCCTCTGTTGGATGATTTTTTGAGATGTTTCCAATGCAGATTCTGAAGTTGTACATTCTGAAGCATCAATTATTTCACTAATTCCAACTAACATTTAGCAACTAAAAAGAACTAAAAAAAAAAAAAAACTTTTTGTTTCATATAACGGATCTTTTTTGTAATGATGTTATAACCAAATCACAAAATTGCTTTATTCAATCATTAGGAGGCAAATTCAACCAGAAAGTTCTAAAATCTAGCAAAGTATGAAATTTAAATCTGTTTTTAATTTAAAGCTGTTTTCTTATTAGTGATTTCCTTATAGCACCAAAAAGGAAATCAACTGACTAAACTGCCCTCGCAGTGTGTGTGGGTTTGTGTGTGCGTCTGTGTATGTTTACATTCCTGTCCTCTCAAAGTGACCTTTTTACCTTTTACATTATTTGTCTGCCTACCTCTTCTGAGTTTGAGTCAGGTTCGGCTGTTGATGCCAAACAAAAGACTCAGTTTAAACTTCCTGAAACATATTGAGAAAAAAACAAAAACAAAAACAGAAAAAAACAGGGAGTCTTCATACATTCAGTTCAACCTGAAACCACAGGTTTAGGTAAAATCTAAATCTACTGTGACAGAGTAATCTGCTGTCTGTTTTGTGGAAGAAAATGAGTAACATGAAATTGAAACTTTTAGTGCTGCTGATTTTAAAGGGCCAAGCAATTAATATTATCCACCAGAAGGGATGCTGCAAAACACTACCTATTTGGAAGTCTTTGTCATAAATCTGGACTAGCATGTACAGACCAACAATGACAGAAAAATAAAATGGTCCCTGGCTGTGAGAAACACAGGGAAGGCCGGAGTCTCTTCCCTCCCAGAGTGCCACAGGGTTCTGTACTGAGCACCCTCATCATCTTCACATTTGCTTGAGTTTAAAAAAATAATAATTAAAAAAAAGAACAGCAGATTTTTAGTCTCAAACTGTTACACACTCCTGCCCCCAGGTCCATAACTAAACAACCTTCTTTCCTCTAATCTGAACATAAGCATATATTCTTTTTTCTTCTGTTCTTCTTACTGACCTCTTTCGTCCATTTTTGTCTTTCATTTATTCGTTTGGTTCATTGTCTGCTCTCTTGTTCGTACCTTTTTCTAAATTCCTTTCCTTGCTGCCTCCCCTCCCTCCCCACCACTTGAGTTCTATCTCTAGCCCACTTTCTGAGGATTTGTGGCACGGACGCCTTGCTCATACGTGATCCGCTGGCTGATGAGATACTGCGCAGCCTGCGTCGCTGCCGGCGACCCTGTGATGGTCACTTTGCGGTTGCGTGTGCCTGGGATGAACTCTCCCTTCTTGGAGATCTGAATGCGTGCCCCTGTCAACTCCTGGTACTCCACCAGTGTCTTCCCACCTTTCCCTAAAATGGCACCCACCAGGTTCTCGGGCACAGCAATCTCCAGTACCTCCTTGCCACCTTCGGCAAGTTTTTCAGTCCCCAGCAATGAAGAGGCTACCAGTGGGGAGGAGGCCGGGTTCAGGTAGCCGTTGGAAGCTCCCGTGGCAGCTGCCAGAGAACCTAGTGAAAAGCCAGCAAGCCCTGGTGCAGCCGGGTGAGCTGCTCCTCCAGATGCCTCGCTGGCATACGATGCTAAGAGGTTAGCAGCGGCAGCAGCTGCGGGGTTAGCACTAGCAGCAACAGCAGCTAATACCCCAGAGGCGGCTGCTGGGTTTAGGCCAAGCCCTAAAGTGTTGGTGTTGTAGCCATAACTGGCAAGTGTGTTCAGGGCAGAGGTGATGGCCAGTAGGTCGTTACCAGAGAAGCCAGACATTGCAGAGGGAAAGCTGGCAAGGCCTGCCTGACCTAGCAGTGTGGACGCAGTGGCAGCAGCAGCAGCAGCAGCAGCACTAGGTAGAACCTCAGCACTGTTGGCATATGGTGAGCCTGTGGGGTTGGAGTTGGCTACAGGTCCTGTGACATTGGAGTAGCTAATGTTAAGACAGCTACTGCTTTGAGGGTCCTCCTGGATCTTCTGCACAATAATCTCTACAGCCTTTCGGTTCTGCTCGGGCTCACCGCTTACCGTCACTACTCTCTCCTGCAGGTTGATACCCTCGGGCTTCTGTGAGAGCTGCACCCACGCACCTGATTGCTCCATCACCGACTTTACCGTTGCTCCACCCTTACCAATGATCAGTCCAGCTGTGCTGTTGGGCACGATCAGTTTAGCCTGCATCAATAAAGTATAAAAGGCTATAAGGAAAAGCAGGGAGTTTATCAACAATAACACAAGTGATGAAGAATCTGCATTCGGCAAACTGTATATAGAAATGATATCTTTTTAGTAGAGCTTTTATTTAGTTAAGCTTTTGTAACAAATGATCTAAAAGCTTAACACAAGGAAAGCTAAAATTCTGAAATATGTAGAGTTTCGTGGATTATCAATGTCCACTAACACCCCTCCAAATCTAGCTACAAACAACCAAAAGGCCGATGAACAGGCTCAATGGCGGGTACCTAAAACTACCATATCCTGCCTGTGTCTGTGAGAAAAAAAAGTGTAGAGTAGAGTTTTGGTCTTTAAGGTCTCCTCTGACCAGTCGTTGCTTAACTCAGTCATTTGTTGATCCTAGGGCTTACCATGCAGCTGCCTCCAATCTTTCTCTGGAATGCACAGGTAAAAATAACCCAGAGCTCTCCCTCTTTTCTGACCAGTCTGCCTCTTTCCCACTGGGGAACACCCACAGTATGTCATCCCTACCATACTCACCACTTTAATATAACACTGCCTCACTTCTTTCAGAAACCAGGCTGGTGTTCACGTGACAGAACCTAATCGGTGATTAATTCTGTGATCTTTGGTCCTTGGAGTAAAATGTATGTGTATGTGTGACTGACCTGTTTTATTCGATCAGGGTTGACTGTGGTTTGAGGCTGCAGGATGCTGACTGGTTCGCTTTTCTGGCTGCTTTGCGGCATCTCGCGCACTTTCTCGGCAATGAAGTTATGAACTCCGTTCAACGCCTCTACCGTACCCTGGATTAAACAGACACGCTCTGTCGTACCTACACACACACACACACACACACACACACACACACACACACACACACACACACACACACACACACACACACA
>JAOUQX010000024.1:9091039-9106145 GCA_028566295.1 Liobagrus marginatus
GTGCGTGCGTGCTCTTGCGTGTGTGTGTGTGTGTGTGTGGGTGGGTAAAAATGATCAAAGAATAACATGATCAACGCAGTGTGTTCATCTCTATAAAACTATGGCTTGTTTAGAGATACCTAAAATAGGACAGACAGACAGACAGACACACACACACACACACACACGAACCATTGATCACAGACGAACTCTGTCTATACATCTGTCATACTCTCTATTTTTCAAGCTCTCTCTCTCTCTTACATTCACACTCTTTCTCCATCTCTCCTGAATATTTTCTTTTTGTAGTCTGTCTCTCTATCTGCTTCTCTCTTACTTTTACCATCTCTTTTTCTACATTCTCTCTCTCTCTCTCTCTCTCTTTCCTTAGAATTTATCACTCGCCCCATCGGAGGATTATCTTTGCTTGAAAAAGAGAGGGAGAGAGAGAGAGAGAGAGAGAGAGAGAGAGAGGAGTGTCTCATATAAAAAAAGATGTGAGAGAATCTGTGTGGGTACAGGAATAGAGAGAATGATATAGGAAAGGTGTGTGTTTGTGTGTCTGTGTGTGTACATGCATGTCTGTGTGTGTTTTTCATAACGCAGTGCTGCATTTCTCCCTTTGGCACGAGCTTTCTGCCGTGTAACTGCTGCCTGCTCCCCCACATACTGCAGAGACTGCAAACACACGCACACACACACACAGTGTGAGAGAGGGGGGGGGGATGGTTATTAGAGAAACAGAATAGAGGCAAAAAGAGGAGACTGACAGATGAGAGAAAATATGGAGGACATAAATGAAACAAAAAAAGACATGGCCAGGAGCTGCAAGGCCACACACACACACACACAAATTTCCAGATTCTTAGAAACATATTAATCAAAAGCATTATATCATTAATACACACGTGCACTAGATGCCATGTTTTAATCCAGTTATGTGATCATGCTTTCCGTGTGTGTGTGTTCGTGTGTATGTGCGTGCACGCATCATTGGTCTAATTTTGCATCCCCTGGCATGTGAGCATGCTGCTGAACCCATGAAGCAAGGTCAGGTGTGAGGACAGCCACATTGCGGCCTGTGATTGGTCTACTGGCATTTCCGTCACTGGGTAGGCGGCGCTTAACACAGCTTCACATGGGGGGAAGGGGCGGGAGCGCTTCCAAAAGGACACAAAGTTCTCCAATGGCGATGGGATGCCGAATCATCGCTTCTGCTGTTTCTCAGGTAACAGCCTCATTAACCCACCTTTCTCTCAGCGATTTTGTGTGTGTGTGTGTGTGTGTGTGTGTGTGTGTGTGTGTGTGTGTGTGTGTGTGTGTGAGAGAGAGAGAGAAAGAGAGCGCCCAAGAACTGAAGAGTGATTACAGTCAGACTCAAGTAGCTGCCATCTTAAATCAGATCATTACAATAAATTCTACACCCAGAACACAACACAACTGAACAGAGCAAAGTAGGACGTCTTAGGAATAAAACATTCAATGTGGTTCTAGAATGTGATAGTACGCTTAGAATGCAAGTGTTTCTGCTGGAATGAGACAAGACAAATACGGTTAGAATGCGCGCTGCACTCGTAGAATGAAACAACCAGTGTTGAAAACTCAATAAGGTTCTAGCATAAAACAATCACTGTAAAAATAAACCTCACTGTGGATCTAGAACGTAATAAACGTATATTGTTAGATTGTGGTTCTGGAACGCAATAAAAACCAGTTTTAGAATGTTCACAGAAAGCAATAGACAACTATTATTAAAATAACTAGTGCTAGAAAATGCACTGCGCTTCTAGAATGAAATAAACCACCACGGTTAGAATGTGCCCGGTGTCTAGAACATAATAGGGAACTATTCTGCCCACTGTTGCTCTAGCATGTAATAAACATCCACTGTGTAAAATCTCATTGTGGCTCTAGAATATATTAGACCCATACCGTTAAAAAAAACATCCCTACTGCTTAATTGCTCAATACGTCAAAATCTCATTGGGATACATTTCATTTCTTAATTTTTTTTTAACTTATTTTTCTTTATTCTTTAGCTTCTGTGACAATGCTTTTGCTACAATGTCTATTGTTAAAAACCCACTGTTTAAAAGCTCACTCTAATTCTAGAACGTAAATGACAGATGATGTTAGAAGATGCACTGAGGTTCTAGAATGTAATAAACAATTACGGCAAAAATGTTTACTGTAGTTCTGTAATATAGGACATAGGTACCATTAAAATGCAGACTGTGTTTCCAGTTTGTAATACGAAAACATTTTAAGAATTCACAATGTGGTTCTAATCTGTAACAGACGACTTGACAAAGACGTGTTAAAGTACACGCTGTGTTTTAGAAATGTCATGAACAACTGTTAATAGAACGCTGACTGTGGTTCTGAAATGTGGTAAACTATTTTTTAGCATAAAAGATGCGGGTCTATAATGCATAAAACATTTATTGCTAAAATGCTCCCTCTGGTTCTAAAATGTAATAAATAAGTGCGGTAAGAAAACCCAATCTGGTTCTAGAACGTAATAGACTACTGTTAGAATACCCACTGTGGTTCTAGAACGCAGGAAATATTTAGTGCAAAAAATGCTCAATGTAGTTCTAGAATGTGACAGACAACTTTTGGATCGCAATAGACCTGTTTTTAAAATGCTCACTGTGGTTTTAAAAAATGGCAAATTATCCACATGCACAGTGTGTTGTTAGAATGTCTTAGACGATTTCTGTACTAAACAGCTGCTTTCGTAATAATCACATAACCTTTCTGATTCTAGAAAAGTAAAAGTACTGTTAAAATATTAAACGTGGTTCCAGCTCTACTGCTATTTGATTGCTTTTTTTAGGTGAGGACACTTCATTTAAACAAACCCAAAGTAGTAAAATCTACCCCATTATTAATCGACCTTGGAGAGCTGTCCTGAAGCTGAATCACGAATGCAGCTGTGGTGGAGAAAACACTGCAGGAGTGACATTTGTGAGCAGCTACAAAGAATATCAGATTATAATCAGCTCATGGTGTCTCGGTGCATCCTAACACTGTGTGACCTGAAGGCTTTGGGCCCTTCCTTAATCCTAAATATTTCGTGTGTGAACTCTCAGATCAAGCAGGAGGAACCGTGGTGCAGAAAGCAGCACAAAATGTTGTTTCGGTCATTAGAATGGCGTTACACGTCGGTGCACACAATAATTACAGAAATGTTCAGCGTTTAAACGAAGCAGCAGGACAGAGAAGAACGTCACACAGTATTAACCTGCAGTACAGAGTGTATGTCTTTAGGAATCACCTGTCTCACCTATAGGACACTGCTCAGGAATCCCCTGTCGCACCTTCAGAACAGTCTCCAGGAATCACCCGTACCACCAACAAGACAGTCTTTTCAAATCACTTGTCTCACCTACAGGACACAGTCACATGGTCTCACCTGTCTCACCTACAGGACTGCAGGACACAGTCTCCATGATTTACCTGTCTCACTTACAACACACACAAGCAAGAACCCTGCACCTTTAACCATATTTTGGCAAAACAGAACTTTTCTACACTAAAACATATTGAGAGAAAAAAAAAACCCTATCTGATTTTCTGGAAACTGTTCTTCAGTCATCAAATGTTTGACACCAGCAGAGCTTGAGAAGGCAGAAAAAGAGGAGCATCCCTGTATTTTAGCAATCTGCAAATAGCAATCTGCAAATTATTTCCCCCCAAAAAGCGGATCTCTGAGTGTTAAACATGAAAACTAAACAGCTAGCTGAGGGAGGTGGACAGCTAGCTAGCCAGACCCTTTCCATGTTGTGGATGATGAAAGTTCTGAATTAAATGTTATTTGATGTACTACATCTAAATTAAGTGTTGCTGTAGCTTGCTAGCTGGTTAGCAAAATATAGAGCTAAAAAAATGAACGCTACTGAAAACACCAACAAAGTTAGCTTGCCAGTTAGTCGTCTTTCTGTGGTATTTGCTTCAGAATGTCAGACTGTCCATTGGTTTTATGTAAACAGGAAATGAAACATTTGCAAATTAGTCGTAAGTTATTTATAATTTGCTTTTAACCCATTTTAAGTCAAGTGAATTCTTACCGCAGAAACAGTACTTTAACATGTTCCACCGCCTGTTGTATGTTTTTTATGCTAGTTACCAGCTTTACATTTATATTTCCGCTCTTTAAAAGACGTCCTTATCCAGAGCCACTTACATTTATGTCAATTATCAGTTGAAGGTTCAGGGCTTTGCTGAAGCGCCCAGCAGTGGCAGATTGGTGATGCTTGGAATCAAACGCACCATTTTCCAATTAGTAGTCCAACCCCTTAACCACTACGCTACAACTTCCCCATTCAGCTTTAGCATCATCAGCTAGGTTTCATACTTTGATAGGCAACTGTTAGCGTTCACTTTCTCAGGGATCTGATAATCTTTTCTTTCTGTATCA
The DNA here is from genome assembly GCA_028566295.1 of Liobagrus marginatus. Taxonomy (NCBI): domain Eukaryota; kingdom Metazoa; phylum Chordata; class Actinopteri; order Siluriformes; family Amblycipitidae; genus Liobagrus; species Liobagrus marginatus. The sequence goes on from JAOUQX010000024.1 coordinate 9,095,442, forward strand.
TTTTACACTGTTTGGGTTTCATTAAGCATGGCTCATCATAGGAAGCTTGTAGGTTTGGCAACATCCTCACAGAGGCACGTCCATATACAAGGACTGCGGCATGAAATAAACGAATAATTACTTTGCTGAGTGCTTAAAATAGCCTCAGCGTAATAAGTGAAACTATAATAACGTACATGACAGAAAAGCAGAGCAGATTGGAAAGTCGGCTAATCTGCGCATCAGCCATGATGTGAGTCTGCAACTGAGCGCTAGCACGAAGCAGGCCTTTCAGCTGATTTAGCAAATCCTGACCAGGCTTTAAACCATCACATCCGATACACACTAACATCACACTCTCTCACAAACACACACACACACACACACACACACACACACACACACACACACACACACACACACAATACGTGCACTATACACCTCACAAACCACATGCTAACGTCACACATTACAGCGACTCTAACTTGTGCTAACATGCTAACATCGCACCTAATACAGCATGATTCCTATCCATCACTATCTATCCCCAAATATACCTGTCTCACTGCTCTTTCCAGCCCACGATCATTCAACTGTCTCACTGGTCTTTCTATCCAAACAATCCTTCTCTTATCATACTGCTTTATCTATTCCAAAACCTTTCACCTGTCTCACTGTTCTATCCATCCCATAATCTTATTGTGTCTCACTCTCACTCTATCCAAACAATTCTTTGTCTGTCTCACTGCCTCATCTTTCCAAAATCTTCTGTCTATCTTCCCAAATCCTTCAGTTGTCTTACTGTTCTGTCTACCCCACAATTTTTTATATGTCTCATTTTTCAATCTATCGCAAAATCCTACCTGTCTTACTCTACTGTCTATCCCGCATTTGTTCACCTGTCTCACAGTTGCATGTATTACACCACCCTGCACCCATCTTGCTATTCCATCTATCCCACAGTCATTACCTGTCTTTATGCTTTGACTATCCCATAATCCTTTACCCGGTCTCACGCTTCCCTCTAGGCTACGAGCTTTAACTGTCTCACAGCTCTGACTATCTTATAATCCTTTAACTGACTCACTCTCCCATTTGTCCCACAATACTTTACCTGTTTTACTGTTCCATCTATCATGCAATCTTTCACCTGTCTCACTGCTCTATCTATCCCACGATCCTTTATCTCGCTCACTACTTTGACTTTTCTGTAATCCTGTCTCACACTTCCATCTATCTTACAATCTTTCTCCGGTCTCCCTGCACTGACTATCCCACAATCCTTCACCTGTCTTACTGCTCTGACGATCTTACTCTGTCTTACTCGGTCATCTGTCCCGCAATCCTCTGTGTTATGTCTTAATTTCATCACTGGTCCTGTATTTATCCACCATTCACATCTTCACGGTCACCGGTCATCCTCCGGCCAATCTACTCCTCCTCTTTCTCTATACTCTGTCCTTTGCTTCTCATCTTCTCGTCTCTTTATCCCTCCATCCGCACCTTACTTACCTGTTCAATTTTGGCCAGCCATTCCTTGTTGCGAGCCAGTTCAGCCATGAAGGCCTGGTGTTTCATCCATTTTCTGTGCAGCTTCTGAGCCTCATCTCGCCCGCCCTCACGAGGCATGAGCATCCTAACACACACACACACACACACACACACACACACACACACAGCAGTCAGCAGGGCCCATACTCTGTCATATATGACCAGCTACATTACAGCAGGGTATCAAGATATACACACTGTCTTTTCTCTCACTGACACACAGACACACACACACACACACACACCTTAAGCACAGCAATCAAGGACTAGGCCTGACAGAACCTAACTCATCCTTCTTTGCCTAATTCCAACACAGCATGAAAAACCCACTCACCTCACCTCACCTAACCACACACACACACCCTCACTCTCACACACTCACACACACACACACACACACACACACACGCACACACACACACACTCGGCAGCACCTTGGCAGTATCAGCAGCAGCAATAGCGGCAATGATGATGGGGAGCTCAAAGTCTGCAGCTCCTCTGGGTCCTCATGCCATCTAGGTTCAACTCCACAGCAGAGTGGTGCAGTATCCACACGTCAGGACGTCGCTCCAAAAACACACGCACGCACGCTGCTGCTGTATCTAGCTGCGTCCCAATCGACAGATTTACTGATGTATTCACATGGTGAAGAAGCTCCAACAGAAGAGATGGAGAAAAAATCACAATCTGTGTGTGTGTGTGTGTGTGTGTGTGTGTGTGTGTGTGTGTGTGTGTGTGTGTGTGTATGAAGATGCTTCAGGTCCTGCGCCGCGTCCGCTCACTATGCTGTCCCAATGTCGAGCTGAGACGGAAGGGGCAGGATGGGAGGAGCCAACAGTGTGTGCATGTGTGTGTGTGTGTGTGTGTGTGTGTGTGTGTGTGTGTGTGTGTGTGTGTGTGTGTGGGATGGGGGAGGGTGGGGTGGGAGGTGGTTGAGAGGAAGAGAGAGAAGGTTTGGCTGGGAGAATCTAAAAATACAAGCCTTCAGTGAAACACACATATCCATATACATACACACAGACACACACCGACGGATATGACTGTTGTGCTGGAGGATATCAGTAATTAAATCCAATGTTGGTGATCTCACATATACACACACATACATGCAGCGGCAGGTCGGGCCGGTGTGACGCTGGTGCACCATGCTGCAGTGGCTTCTGTTCCACACACAGCCACACGACGCTAACAGCACTGTGTACTGCAGTGAGAAAGAGAGAGAGCGAGAGAGAGAGAGATGGAGGAGGGGAGGGAAGGAGTGGCAACCATGGAGCGATAGGAGGTGGAGGGGAACCAAGGATAAGTAAAATGCAAGAGGCAGAGAGACAGAAAGACAGAGTAGGGCAACAGGAAGTGGAAAAAGACATGAGTGTGTGGAGAGAGAGAGAGAGAGAGAGAGCGCATCACTATAACCATATAAAAATATATAAACACAGTATGTTTTAGTAATAAATGACATAAATGAATCACTGACAAATTGTTGAGGTAACAAAGAAATAAAGCAATTAAGCACCTGCTGTTATGAGTGTTCACAGGAGCAACGATTAATGTAATGCAAAGTGTAACGCAGATTTGATAATCAAACTAAAATCCACTGAATCATTTAAAACCAACTATTAACATAGAAAAATAAACAGCAACGTGTCATTTGGGTCGATATAGAACGCGTGAATAATTATGGACTAGACAATTTAATTCTATACAATTAAGAGTTCTATAATCACTAATCAATCTAATAGAATGTCCTATATAAATACCACATGCCACCAGAATTTCCAACTCATGCCTGGAAAAAAAATCACCGCTAATTCAAGAATATATATTTTCTATGTTAATTTGCTGCCGACTAGTGGTGGAATTGCAGTAATGACATCTGCCTTTCTGTTTACCGTTATTTATTTATTTATTTATCTATTCTTACCCGTCGTGCACAGTATAAAAACGGTCCTGTTGCTAGCCTGCGATGTGTAATTTAGCCTTACGTAAATGTAACCCTAGCTAAAAGACATTTTTATTGTTGTTATATTATGAATGTGCTACGAGATTTTACAATATAATAATCACTTAATACGTTTTACTAAAGCTATTATAACGTCGACCAAAACCAGCCATTTTCCCCAAATGCTCAATTTCTCGGCATTTTGAACACAAGATGGCGCCGTTGTCCACTGCTTTCTTTTCCGCTTGACCCGGTACTAAACCCGCGCGAGGCAAATATACTTCCTCTTTGTGCCTGCTCTACGAGGGCAGCCATGGTATGTGATCTGTTGTGAAAAATTTTATCCAGAATCCGAGTTAATCTTGTTTATATTTACATTTTTTTCTGCAACATTTAGCATTGTATGAATAGTTAACTATCCGGGGCCATTTTCTGTGCTGTCTTTATTATGTAGTTTGTTTAATTTGAGCAATAAAGTTGTATATACCGGCGGATTGATAACACAAGTCAAGATGGCTTCTTAATAGTGAACGGGGTAGTGGATTGAAATTTAAAATAAAACTAAAAGAGGCTTTTGGAATGAAATGCGTTTGACGTCTGTGGCCGGTTATACTTGTTATTTGCTGGGGAATGGCTTTTAGGCTAAGCTATGTTAGCATGGAAGCTAATCGTGTTGAACACTACAGAAGAAACATTGAGTCGGCTTATTTCCTGGGCTCACGCGCATCTTTCAGAGTAGAAGCCCGGGATTTCGTTAAACGATTGTTTTTTTTTTGTTTTTGTTTTTTTTTACATGTAGCTTCTTGTCTGACGTTCGCGCTTGTTTCTAAGTTTTGAGGTGACTTTGATGTTTATTGTCTATTTTGCAGGTCAACGTACCAAAAACCCGCAGGACTTACTGCAAAAAATGCAAGAAACACCAGCCTCACAAAGTCACCCAGTACAAGAAGGGCAAGGACTCACTCTATGCCCAGGGTAAATCAGACAGGTTTCTCTCTCTGTGTCTAACACACTGCTGAATCCTTAACGCAGTTATAAAGCCCCCCACTCAAGGTGTTTGGTGGCGTTTCCATATTTTCTATAACTATCATGCACCTGTAAACCATTTCCTGAAAGGCTTGTTGAAACAGCTGCTTTTTTGCTATAGAACTGTTGCTGCTTCTAAAGTGAAACATGCTTTGAACAACCATCATGCCTTTGTATGTTTTATACCTTGAAAGTTTAATATCTCGATGTTCAAGCGAATGAATCTGTGTTTCAGGTAAGCGGCGCTACGACAGAAAGCAGAGCGGTTATGGAGGCCAGACAAAGCCTATTTTCAGGAAAAAGGTATATGCACGCAATAAAAAGATGGTGCAGAGCTTAAAAGTAGACCATTTAATAACGCTGGTTGTTCTAGTGTCATTAAACAGAATGTTAACTTTGTGTTGTGTTGGGCTTTTTCTATATTTTAAAAGCTCATAAAGCACCATGTCTCGTGTCTTGCCATAGGCTAAAACCACAAAGAAGATTGTGCTAAGGCTGGAGTGTGTGGAGCCCAACTGCCGTTCAAAGAGGATGCTGGCCATAAAGAGATGCAAACACTTTGAGCTGGGAGGAGATAAGAAGAGAAAGGTGAGCTTTAAATCAGTTTTGTTCTGACACACCAAGAATGATGAATTCTAGAAAAGCACTCTAGTCAGTGTACACTAGCTTGTTTATTAGTGTTAGAGAGATGGCTTATTTAGCTAATTATATTTTTAAATAATAATTAGCTTCAGTGGACGAATATTGGGTGAGGTGTCCTGATTGGTTTATAGACCTGACAACCATAACACATTTATCACTACATTTAAAGACATGACCTCAGTAAATGATCAGCAAACGGCCATGTTTTTCAAATTCGGTAGAGATGTTAGTGTTTCTTAGTTTTCTTTGTATGTTACAGTACTAATATTGTTTTCCTCTGCTACAGGGCCAAGTCATCCAGTTCTAATCTGGACCATGGACTTCCTTTTGTGGCTATTAGTCAATAAAAGTTGTATACATTAAAAAAAAATCCAGATTGGCTGCTGCACTTATTTAGTTATCTTCTTTATTCCACTAAAATTGTACCACAGTAAGATTTTAATAACTCTCAAGATTGTCCTAGCAACTCAAATGTTAATATAGTAAAATTTAAGTGTTCCTATATTTTGTCTACATGACTGACATGGGGAAACAACCAATTGGATTATTTGTTTGGGAACTGTAATAAATGAGGCTCTCCTAAAACATCTCAATAACTATTTTAACCTTTAATTCAGTATCACAAGTGATAAGATTTCTTTACGCCTGCTGCATCGGTTACTTTACTAGTCTGAAGGGGAGGAATACAGTTGATGTGCTTCACTACAAAAGGTTGGCTGCCTTCCTCCACACCCATGTATGCTAGTGTTGCTTCAGCATGGAAAATATTTAACATGCAAATCATGATGCTACAAATATGCAGATTAGTCTGTGACTATTTGGTGTATTGGCTGTTCTGTTGGTGAGGTGGTAATAGTTTTATACACAGCATAGTAAAGACAAGAGCTAGGTTTTTGCTGGGTGGTGTGATGACTAGGTAAAGTTTTCCCCATGTATACAGAATTTATGGGAAATAAACAGGAAATTAGTTGTCAAGTGGTGTGTGTAATACATACTGCACAATACATAAACACAATGCAACCCCAAAAAATAAATCTTCCTAGAATACTACAGCTATTTAGAGAGGCCTTCAGAGACATGGCTCTAGCCACAGGAAACGTATCTCTTAGGTCTGGACAACAAGCGAAACCACAAATGTTACGGCGAAAGGTGTTTGTGATGCATACGGAAGGATGAACAGATTGGGGTCAGTGTTTGTGGTTCTGTGGTGGTTAAGGGACGGTGCACCCTTTATCAGATATAGCAGGTATACAGTACTTTAAAATATTTTTTGCTGCTTCTGTTTACATGTATAAAATGTTTATTTGGTGTTTTCCATGTTTGTTGGGTGGCAATGCCAAACACCTGGAAGAAAGTGACATGTCTGACTTTGCTAATCCACTGAAGAATGTAAATCTAAGCAATAAACTGTAATTAGTAGTTGTGTAACTAGTTAGCTAATAACAAATCTTGATAGACCACACCCACAAGCAAAGTAATGGTCACATGTCCACCTAGTGCAAAAATAGACAAAGTGCAAGTGAAATGAATGGCGTGTCACTGGTTTAGGACCTGGCAGGAAAGCTACATGGAGCAGAACATGTCCTGGTGGTGCACTGTCTTCTGTAACTCTTCGCTCACAGGGGAGAGTGGAGATCCTCCTTACACAGAACTTTATATGTGAGCCAGTAGAAGATGTTGAAGATGAGAAAGCTAAGCGGGAAGACTGCACGGGAGATGGTGTCGATCCATTTGGCGCGGTCGATAAACCGCCGACGTATCTGGAACAGCTTGTGGCCTGGAGGCAGAGCGGCAAACATGGCCGCCGCCTCGGAGAGGGGACGGTCTCCGGACAGCTGGGCCTCCGAGCTGAAACTGGACATAAAGAAATCCTGGTTGTGTTGTGCTAACTCCTAAGAGAGAGGTGGAACAGAGATAAGAGCAGCCATTAGGTTAGGGAGGGTTGCAGAAACAGCCAAAGCATTATATTTATAATTGGCGTGTGTGTGTGTGTATACCCGTGCACAGGCACTGCAGTGTTTCGTGTTCCTGTAGGATGTTGTGCTGCCTGTAAAATTGTTGCTCTTGCTTTGCGTCTCAGATTCACCAAACTGTCCTGCAGCCTAAAAACACACACACGGTACCATGGTTCTTCCTTGTTTGGATGTTTTCCACTTTCGCTTCATGATTGCAGTAAATTTCATCATGCTGTTCTTTCGATGGATGATACAACGTGGAAAGACCGCAGCTCTACAATGAAAGTAAATGTAGGCCACCTATACAGTGAACCATTTAATTCAGGATGCATCCTGTACAGACAGAGTTTTCATTAATAAATATGCTGTTGCTTTTTACCACAAACGAACTATAGCGGCAAAGTGGATGTATGTGTGGGGCAAGGCTTGGTGCTGTCACTCACAACTCTTCGGCATCGCTCCTCCCGCAGTCGCCTCCTGAGTCGGAAGAACTCTTGCTGTCTTGCTGTCTTGCTCTTGTGTTGCCGGGAGACTAAGTTTACCGCGGCGTATTCGAGCAATGCCGCAAAGACGAACAGCAAACACACAGCCATCCAGATATCTATCGCCTTCACGTAGGACACCTACAAAAACACACACACAATACATTTTACTGAACAGAGTGACAAGTATAAGATTGAACGGAGGAGCAGCAGCCAAGATGTGAATGCTAGACGAAGGTTGTGAATGTGTGTTAAGGAATAAATGCAGGATTAGTTTCTGTAGGGTGGATGAGTAAAAAGCTGTGTTGGTACAATCCTGAAGATGAATGGATGAATAGGGAAAACAATTAGGAAGACCTTGAAGCAACACCTTAAAGTATGATGGATTGATGGATGGGAGAACATGTAGTACTGTATAATGAATAGAATGACGGATTAATGAAGATCTTTGATTATCTCTTGATTGATTGATGGCTGAATGGATGGAGATCCATACGTGTTCATACAATACAGAAGATTGATGAACTGATAGCAGGATCACCTACTATGGATTGATGAATACATGGATAGCTGGATGAAGGTTTAGCTTGAGAATCTCGAGGTTCTGGTAAGTTCAGTTTGATGAAGTGATGAATAGATGTTTATCTGGCTGAAGAGACGATGATCTAAGTCCTGAAGAAGTGAGACTCTGGAGGTGAATTTTGGTGAGTACTGTATGACGGCGTGGCAGTTATCCAGTTAAAAACACAGTGATGTAAAACCTTGGGCAGCGACGCCCTCGAGCCGGAGCTCTGCGTTGTCATGGTGAGGACAGTGGTGATGCCGAGGCCGACTCGAGCAGGAGCAGCGTCCATGTTGATCCAAAACGAAACCCAGGACAGGATGACAGTCAGCAGGCTGGGAATGTACATCTGGATCAGATAATATCCCATCTGCCTCTGCAGGTGGAACTTCACCTCGATGCAGGTGAACATACCTGTACAAACACACAATCCAGCAGTACACTAACATAGTCTCAAAGCTTTTCTATAAGCTGAATTAGGCTTTCAACCTAAGCATTGTGTGTGTGTGTGTGTGTGTTGCACCGGTGTTGTAGTGCTTAGTGCAGTATCCCAGGCCCTTCTCTTCTTTCAGAACGAATTGAGGCATCGTTAAATCATCAGCCACCTGCACAGGACCTTTATCCAGCCACTGGAAAATCAGATCATTCATGGTGTAGCCGACTGAGCAGTGAGAGAGTGAGAGAGAGAGAGAGAGAGAGAGGAATATTTTTTCATACAATACAACCCATTTTGTGTGAAAGACAGAACTAATGTGCACTTTAACTCCGTCTTAATGCATCTTCAGTGTGTCTCGTGTCTCATCTTAAAAGTTTGTTCGCTCAGAAGTTTCTTCACCGATGAGAGGAACGTTAGTGTTCTTTTCAGAATCAGAGCTCAGCCAGAACACACTGTGATGCGACTTAAAATTAATTGCACGGAGGGAGAAAATGGGGTTAAAGTGAGACGATGGTGAGGGTTGATGGTGGATCACAGCTAGCGTGGGTATTAAGAGAAGATCAACACTGCTTTTTCTTAGCCATCTGTGTAATTTCTCCAAGAAATTACTTAGCGCATCTACAAGGCAGTGCCCCCTTCTGGTATTCGATCGCTACACTCAAAATATCTGTAAATGTGTCACTGATTAGCAAAGCAGTCAAGCATGATACCACAATGCCATAAGTTGTCAATGTGGGTGCTTATTTGGTTCTAACCTCTTTTAAGTCCTCTCGCTGATGAGGGCTCATTAACAACTCGCTTATTCTTAATTTAGGTTGTAAAGTTTGACTCGACTTCAATGTCAGTCAAACATTTTCAAAACTTGTCCACTCAGACTTCGACCTGAAGGATTCTCAGGTGGCTAATTTAAACAGCTCAAAAAATATGCAGACGTGCCTCAAGTGCCTTGGGAAAGCCTGCGGTGTAAAATGAATAAAATATTTTTTAAAACTCGCAGTGCCCACAAGTGTGAGTATTGGAAAATATAAACCTGGAACTGTATGAAACATGTCTCTTTTCATTTTCAGTCATTAAAAGTCACTCTGTAGACGTCTGTGAACAAGCTGTCGATATAGTAACGATGGCATACCGGATTGATATAAACTGCTGTCAGAGCTGCTGTTTTGGAAAACTAATCAACATCTGACTAATGAGAAACCAGAATTCGGTGGTGCTGTGGAGTAATTATTCATAATGAAGCACTCACAGCTCTCTAGCTGCATGGTGCAGGTCTGGATGTCCATGGGGAAGTTTTTAAGATCCATCGGGCAGGACAGAATCAGAGTCAGCCTGAGAGACAGCAAAAAGACGAGCGTGAGAAAAAACCCCAAAACTTAAACAGCTTGCGGTCAGAGTACGCACCGTCCTACCGGATGCTGTAGAGGACGTTTCCGTTCTGAAATATCCGCAGCAGCTTGTTGTCGGTGGTGACCTCGTGGAAGTTGGCACCCTTCTCGTTGGCGAAGAACAGGTCGGGTTTCCAGATAGAGTCCAGCATGGAGGGGTCCAGATCAAGCGAGTCGTCAGGGTACTCCTTATATGCCAGACGAGGGTCGTTCCACTGCTGGCGGAGAAACACGTTCAAACGGTAGTCCTGAGGAAATGGACGAAAAATCGCAGATAACGAAACTAACGGTGTCACAGAAGAAGAGACATCATCAGAAATATAATTTTGAATCAGTTTGAGTGTGGGGAAAATACTACACTGGAAGCCATCAGCCTCTATAATCAACTACTACCATTGTGTGTGCGTATGTGTGTGTGCGTGTACCATAGTTGTTTCTGTGACAGAGCCAAAGCTGTTGATGAAGATGTTGCAGGTGACGTTGACAGGAGGGCCTGAAAAACACATACACACGTTTTGCTATCTTAGTGAGGACATTCCATAGGCGTAATGGTTATAGTGTACAAACTGTACATTCTATCCCCCTACTGTACTCCTACACATCACACATCACACACACACACACACACCCACACACACATCCCTACCCTACCCCTACTCCTAAACCTTCGAAACACACACACACACGCACACACACACACACACACACACACACACACACACACACACACACACACACACACACACA
>JAOUQX010000024.1:9171587-9184758 GCA_028566295.1 Liobagrus marginatus
ACACTAAGTTAACTGGGATACACTACAGCGCCCCCTAGACCCTGAACAGGATAAACACTAGATAATGGATGGATGAACTTATTTAGCTAGCACATGATTACTGAAGTTTGTTATAACACTGTGTGGGTTGTGCAGAAATGGAAACATAGTGTTTTGATTAGCCGACACAAATCCCTAAAAAAACATCTGATGTTTCCATTTTCGGGAAACTGGAAACGGGAATCAGGAGCTGAGATACAGGGGAGAGATAGAGCAGGATTTGACTGTCACACTCTTTCCCATAACACACACACACACACACACACACACACACACACGCACGCACGCACGCACACACGCACGCACGCACACACAACACAAACACACACAGCTCATTTTCTATTCAGGTCGCTCGGTGCCATTGCGTAACACTGCAGTGTAGCTGGCGTATTGATTAAACCAGTAGCTGAAAGGAGGAGGTGAGAGACACAGGGCACTGTGTGTAACTGTACGTACACTCACACACACACACACACACACACACACACGACACATACACACACACACAAACACACACTTCACGCTGAAAGAGGCAGCCAGCTAGATGAGATTGGACACCTTTTTTCATCTGAGCACATGACTAAAAATAGCAGCAATAACTTTATTGAAATGTGTCTGACGCATTTGGTCTTCATACACATGGCTGTTAGCATTAAAGTGGGTTTGTTTCTGTAAGTTTTCTGTTCTCCGTGACATATTATCTGGGACACCCCCTGTGGCACACAGACGCAGATGGAGGAAAAAATCATATATGATTCAAAAACACCTCAAAAGTAGTTTTATCATTTTACTAGCTACTTGGCTATGAATAGAAGTGACAATTAGCAACATTTAGCATTATACCAAAAAAGTTTTTTCCTCAGAAATCCAAATCCAAATCCAGAATTATAACACAAAGTTATTTTATGTGTTTTTGATAGCTAGAATTAGCAGTGAAGAGCATTAAATATGAACTTAAAATCCTGTCAGATGAGCTTCCATGCTAGCTGCATGTGATTACATGTGATGTAACATTAAAACCATCTTGTCATGTTGCTTTTATCTGAGGTACCTGACAAAGGCTAACAGTAAAGATTGTGAAGATTTTATTAATAAAAAATACTTATCTTAACTTAAAAGTTATCGTGTGTTAGTATATAGCATACATTAACGGTGTTAGGGGACATTTAAAAAAAAATGCATTTAAGAATTTTTACTTCTTAACTTCAATGCCATGACAGCCACCAGGCCATGCCAGTCAGATATAACTTAAAAATCTCCTCAGAATTCCTGTCTGAATGAATTCCTGCCTGTGTGAAGGCTGAAGTCAACACCCATATATGCAATTGTTTTCAAAAAGTGCCACCCACATGCAGTCATCTTAAATATGTGATGGGTTCTTGAAACATAACTCGCTCATTTGCCCCGGTCGCTGTAATTATTACTGGAATAAACTAATTCATTACTTTAAAAAGTAAAGAGTCGACAGGAGTCAAATCCAACTTTGGGATTATTAGGATTCAAACAATTGACTCTTTTGGAGATGACTCTCCATCACTAACATAAGGTCACTGATTTTGATACTTAAGATGGCAAATCATGAACGTGGTTCTGTGTGAACAGCCAGTGACTCTTTTATTCCCTCTCTAGTTAGTCATCACAGCAGTCTGTGAGGGTGAAGGGCATTTGGTGGTGGTTCTGTTTAAACTGCTGCTCACGTACAAAGTCAGGAGGAGAGAACTCATGTGAACGGACAGATGCTGTACCAGGCTAACTCTGCTCTGATCAATGCTGCAGAGCCGCATGTCATTTCACTTCCGCCTCGAGACAAAGATTGGTCCCTTGTGGACTCCCAGCCATCGAGCGAAACCTTAGACAGTTGCGGCAGCCTGGAGCCTGAGCTGAGGCTGACTTACCAAGAAGGCAGTTCTTTTAAAGGAACATGGCAAAAGAAAATGCTAGGCATAAACCAAAACACACACACACACACACAGCTCTTTTTGTATTCAGGTCGCTTGGTGCCATTGCGTAACACTATGTTATCTTAGTGAGGACATTCCATAAGCATAATGGTTATTATAGTGTACATGTACATCCTATCCCCTCACCCTAACCCTACTCCTAAACCTACACATCACATAAAACATTCTGCATTTTTCATTTTTAATAAAACCTTGTTTAGTATTTTTTTTAAAGCTATTTTACTTATGGGGATGTCCCCATAAAAATGCGTATGTCATAATACCAGTGTAATGCCCATGTCATTATACAAATTTGTGCCCTCTTAAATTCATAAAAGCAAGTTCACACATATACACACACACACACACACACACACACACACACACACACACACACACACACACATTACTCACCACAGTTTGATAGTTGACCTGAATGACTTCATCGCCTGCATGAATCTTCTTACAGAGATCAGCAGGAGACTGCACACAGCCCGGCACATCACAGAAGATAAACAGACACAGACAGATTATTCATAGACTTACATTTTATTTTCATCACCCCGCTGCCTCGGTGTGCAAGTTAACAAGCATGAAGCAAATCTTTCATGCAGATGAAGAATAAAAGGTCACCTTTCATGAGCTACATGAGCTTTCTGACAAAATCACTTTATTAAGACAAAGTGTTAAATGGGCTGGGCTGATTCCCAAAAGCTGACTTGTTTTAAAATCTCAAGCAGGTATGTATTAAAACTAGCCATCTCAAGAACAAAAGTTAGAACAGGGGTTCCCAAACTTTTTAGTCCAGGACCCAACTAGATATTTATAATTAATGTCAAGCCTTACCATAATTTTTAAAAATAGAAATATGGGGGAAAACACTTTTAACAGGCAGCAGTTTTTATTTACCTTGATAGAAGAATAAACTATACAATTAATTTTCCACTTTAACAAACCCTGCACGGTCATTTTATGCTGTAATGTACGTTAGTGATGCAGACATGTGACAGTTCAAATTAATAAGACAATTTATTCAGTGAGCATTTCAATGAATACAATGTTGAATCAGTCTACTGATTCCCAAAAAAGAGTTGTTTGACTCAGAAATCTACGACAGTGTTTTAGTGCCACATTAAGAAAAAGATTACAGGAATAAAGTTGAAATGTTTTGAGAATAAAGTCGAAATAACAAATAGCAGCGATACAATATTAAACCCATAATATTTTGAGTAAAACGTTAACGAAATAAAGCATCGCGTTAGTTCAGGCAGGCCGCGTCAGTCAAGCTCGCACCAGCTGACAGTCAGCTGTTCCATGACATGCACCAATCCAGTCGTGACACCTATCACAGCGACCATTTAAATCCCCACTCATTCTGCCTCTCTATCGCTAGCTGCATGCTGCATTCATCTCCTCCCCCCATCCCCAACTCCACCTAACTGGATTCATAATCTAAACAGTCGTCCGCTCAGTGCCGCCTCCAGCATACAGGAAATTCATTCATCAGCTTTCCCGGCGTATTCAGCGTTACAACACTAAGGTAATAAAGACCGAATTACGTATGCATGTACGTACGATACTGGATTTGTTCCGTACCCCTAGAGGGGTTTGACCCAGCAGGGCCGCACGGACAGGTGCGTGGAGTTTGCCCAGAACAGATCCATACCGCCAAACACTAGCCGTATGCATTTATCATTATAATAATAACATTTGACGAAAGCAGCCTGACTGAATTGCGTAAAAATGTTTTGCCTAAAAGTGGATGTGAATAATTTGGTTAAATTCTACTTTAGGTTAGGATTTAGCAATAAGGAAATTCTTTATCTTTTGGCGCATCAGTGAAAAGCCTAAAGGAGTTGAACACTGGCCTGTTCAACATCTCCAACATCACCAGTACTTCAGCCAGGTTTCCAACACGTTGTGGCATTTGGACTCATATGATAAGTAATTGCAAACTGCTACATTGCGAGTTACAGTGCAAATGAAGTCTGTACATTTTTTGGGGTCACTGTTTTGTACACTTCCATTCAGAATGGTGTACAGCTTCACTTTATCATATGCAGTACTGGTGACGTCAGAGACGTAGAGCGCGCTGGTGTTCAACACGTTCAGGCACCATGCTAATGTGTAAATATTACGACTTTAATCTACTCATCTTTTTTGTTTAATGTGACACTAAAACGTCGTGGTAGAAATCGACATAAAATGGACAAAAATGGCACAGTGTATACCCAGCACGTTAAATATTTTCCTCCCTGCTGAGTTTCGTCATTTTTACAGTAGATAAGTTTTTGTTATTCATAATTTAGTTGAGTGCTAGCATCACCAGGATGATAAAGTGTCTCATGATGATCCTTCAGCACTCAAAAAAACCTGTTTGCGGAATGAGCTGCAACATTTGCAGACAGCTTAATTCTGAAATAACATCAGAAAATTCACACCAAAGCTCCGATTTGACTATTAAAGAAGTGTACACTTCGCCTCTTCAACTCATTCACTGACTCGGGCTCACGGTCAATCCTGTCTTTAAAACACACTTTATTACTTCACCTTGATTAGTTAAAGATTTGTGGCCATTTAAGGGCATGCTTTTTTTTGGTTGTGTTTTGTTTTAAACAGCGGTTCCTTAAAATTCTTATGAGTCGTTTGCTATTAATCGGACTACTTTTGTTTAATTCACAGTAACTTAAATTTAGCTTCAGCCAAATTAGTTTGTACCACCCACCTTTTCTCACTGGACATACAGTTTACAAAACAACAAGAAATCTGAAGGCTAACCTCACAAACAAAAGCTGACCTAGCAAGTAAAATCTATCTAGTCAAATAGCATCTAACCTAAAAACAAAAGCAATTTATGCATGTTAAAGATAAGCTAACAAATGAACATTAGTTCATAGTAAGTCATCAGTTCTTAGTAAGTGAACAAAGGCTAACAACTAAACAAACGTAAACCTAGCAAGCTAGCTTTGCAGCCTTCTGTGTAACTTGTAAACCACAGGGGCTGCGGTCAAAAATACAGACATCCCACTCTGCCAAAACACATTTCACATAGTAGTCGCACACACACACACACCTGTGACACCACTGCGATTTTCGCGAGAGTTATCTTTACTGCGCTACTCATGTAACTTAACTGATAAATCAAATTCCGATTTGTGAAAATTTGAGTGTAGGAGAGGGAAACAAGGTGAATCCAGAGAATTCCCACATGAATGCGGTCATGCATTAAAAATATGTACTTATATTATTATCAATCTACTTACTGTATAGTTTTTATTAATTTATTTAATTACAATTTTTGCGAGCCACTATGAATATGCAGGGAACTGCCGAAGTTCCAGGACAGGTGGGTGAAAATAGCATAATGCTTGATTACGTACTACATTTGACTTAGAACGTAATTGGTGTGCGTGTGTCAGTTTGCTGTGTTATGCAGCAGAAGTCAAAAGGCATTTTGATGAAATAGAGAAATATAAGCAGGATGTCTACGAAAGTTGTATTTTTTGTCCTGGGTATCGGATTGTTATTGATTGACAGAGCCATGACTCAGCAGATAACTGATACGGCCAAGTGCTCTCTAGCATTTTTTTCTGTCCATTTGCCAGGAGCAACTCACGTTCTCCGTGGTGCCGGTGATGACATGTAGGCCGTCGTACGTTGATTTAATATACATGCCCTGAGAGACAGAGAAGGAGAAGGACACTAATATCTCTGCAGCTAGTTGTTGTTCCTGAATGTTGTTGTTGTTGTTGTTGTTGTTTACTCACCAGACCCTCGTTGGGCAGAACATTGGTGAGGTGGACGACCTCCAGGTGGGCGGACTGCGACACCAACGAATCTGATGACAGGGAGATGATGTGCTCACAGATTCCGGACAGAGTTTTACACTGAGAGAGAGAATAAGACAGAAGCCATTAGAACAAGATTAAATGAACAAGATTAAATTCAAATTCAGATCGTATTTATCACATGCATGCAGTGAAATGATTTTATTCAGCATATCCCAGCATACAAATTTGAACGCTGGGGTCAGAGCACAGGGTCAGCCAGAACGAACGGCTCCCCTGGAGCAAATGAGGTTAAGGGCCTTGCTCAAGGACCCAGTGATGGTAGCTTGCCTGGTGCGAGGCTTGAACCCCAACCCTATGATCACTGACCCAGAGCCTTACCATCTTTATATCTTTTTATATCTATATATATCTTTATATCTTTAAGATATATACAGTATATATCATTATATATGTATATATATATATATATATATATATATCTAATATCTATACATCCTCTATATTATGTATGTAAAATGTTAGCGGATTAGCTATAAGATTAGCCATGAGAGCGCAATGACAAGCATTGAGATTAGCTATGAGAGAGCTGTGACTAGCTTTGACATTAGCTATAAAATCACCCATGTAAGAGTTACAACTAGCTATAAGATTATTAATTATTGGTTGAAGCAGCAATTTTATCTCTCATGCGAGAAAACTATTACAAAATAAAGTGTTAAAAAAAAGAAACGCTAGTTAGCTAGAATTTGTGAAGATAAAAATGCTAAATAGTGTGGTTGACCCTCCTCCCTGCTATTCTTCAATGTCGCTGATTAATTACTTGCTAATACTTACATGCTAATAATGATGCTATTGAGACAGAACTGTTGAAGTGAGAGAAATAAACGAGTGCAGTGGTACGCTGATTGGTTCAGTCAGAGTAAGCATTTAGAGAAACTGCCTAACTGCCTTCAGTTTGCGCTTTTACATTGTGTGTGCTTGGAAGAATTACACAGTGTCCTCATTTCTTGTTTCCAGCCTTCTTTTGTATTCTCATTGTTCCCACTTCCGAAAAAAACTGACCTTCTTTTTGCTGCTATCTTTTTTGATGAAGCCTGGAGAGGAAATCACTTTCTTTCTCTCTCTCGCTCTCTCTCTCTCTTTTCCCACTTTTTCTATCTCCTCTAAAAATACATTAATAGCTTTGCAAGAGCTCAAGGATAAAGCTTTGAGGATCAGCATAATTTACTATCATTCAAACGCACACTCACTCACACACGCACACACACACACACACACACTAACACGTCTGAATCCGTGGAAAAAAATGAGACTCAATTTCACCTACGTGCTTAAAAGGAACCCATGATCAAAGCAGCACTGTTTCTTAGCAACCAAAACCTATCAGCGCACACCTCAAAAACTAGCTGATAATTTAGGCTAGCACGTTACGGTTTAGCTGAACAACTAAAATCATATGATAGAAAAAAAACTCCAGGAAACCATTTGAAACGTCAACCTAAATTTAAATACCAGCTCTATACAAATATGATCAAAGAAATGAGTCTGTGTGGCTAGAATTTACCCCGTAATCGCGATAAATCTAAACTGCTAACAGCGCTCCTGTGGGTTGCGCCAATTTAAAAAAAATTACAGCGTTTTAGAGATTAATAAAATCAAAGTTTTGTACTTTTTCATCCAACAAAAGCCATGACAGAATGCGAACGTTAGCATGTTAGCAAAGGCATACTGGTTGATAGACACTCACCACGTGGAGTATTTTATTCTCCGTTTCATACACAGTGCAGTCCTGAAACACAGCAATACACGTTTACATTTTATTTTAAATTTTCTATATTATTATGCTAGTTTACAATTTAGTTTAGTTTACAATTTATTCTAATCTACTGATTGATTTAGCTTTTTTTCTGTTTACTGCTTCCATTTA
The DNA here is from genome assembly GCA_028566295.1 of Liobagrus marginatus. Taxonomy (NCBI): domain Eukaryota; kingdom Metazoa; phylum Chordata; class Actinopteri; order Siluriformes; family Amblycipitidae; genus Liobagrus; species Liobagrus marginatus. The sequence goes on from JAOUQX010000024.1 coordinate 9,179,285, forward strand.
TATGCACACACATAAACACACACACAGGCTGACACAAATGCAGACACACACACACACCTGTTGCACTATGGTGGTTAACTCGAGACAGAGTTGGACAATATTGTTCTTCAGCACTGAATACTCAGTGACACTGACAAATGGTGACCTGCAATGAAACACACAAACACTAACAACACATAACTACAAAATATACATCGGAAAATAAATAACATGGGTTTAAGACTTAAAGAATTAGCCTAGATCCCAACACTTAGCATACAAGACTGTGGTTGTTCCTTTTGCTTCCTCAGTTAGCAAAATAATCCAAATGTCTGTTTTGCAGATTACAAATACCATAGCTAGTATGATAGTGATAGACATGTATATTTTTTTTATATCCATATTTCTTAAAAAAGCTGTAAGCAGAAAAAGTATTTGTTCGCAATTACTAAAAGGATTGGTATCATCATAAACTGCCTAGCTAACTTAGCTAATCTTCCTGCAAATGTTACTAGCTATGTTAGCTTTCTATATTTTATAGCTAAATTTGATTTAGCTAAGCAATAAAATAGGAAGTGTCAATTTCTATCTAGTCGACAATCTGTTAACATTAAACATGCTCACATATTAGCAACGGGTGTCACAAGTAAGAGTAAAGTACTTGCTGTAAATTACATGCTAATTCTTGCAAAACATATTACAGGTTCAGATTATCTTGTATTTATTGCCACATGGGTCTTTGAAAAATGAACAAGTCACTTGAATTTTTGTAAAGTTAGAAAAAAAAATGTAGGTGATGGAAGCTAATTTGTACCACTGCCATGCTTCTTTCAAATCTAGCTCCACCCCTTATTTGAAGAAAACAGAAAGAAAAAGCTCTGAACTGGACATTTATTTCTGTCTGTGGCTAACAAGTGGAAAGAAGATTTGAGAATATTTTTAACTTTTCAAAGCTAAAATCAGCGTGTCACATTTTTTGGGTTGTTCAAAGTCTAGAATGTGTATTTAATATATGTATCTGTCTGACTGCCATAAAACTACATATGGTAGATGTACGCACACCAATCTTGTTTGCATGAAACAACTTTTGTCTGTTTAGCTTGACCAGATTTAATAAAATTTATTCCAATTAAATTAATTGAGTTCAAGCAAGTTCCAGGTCAATCAGAGTGAACCTAATTAACCTACGCCATGGGTAAACCGATTGCCAATTAGCAAAGGATTAAAAAAGAGTGATGGCTTTGAACTCAGTGGGATGGGGGGTGGGACCATGTTCAGGATTTATCAAGATTTTGTCAGGTGGCCTCACCTGTCCAGCCAGGCCAGTAAGTTCTTGGCAGCTCCAATCAGATCTACCACGCTGGTGAGGAAGTCGTTGGGCAGGCGTCGACACACCCGGCCATCATAGTGACCGCCGCGCCGCCGGCCCGTGATGAAGTTTTGAAGGTTTTTAGCTGAGGCGTTGAGTTTGTGGGAAAGAGAGCGCAGGTTCTCTGTCTCCAGACCATAGTTCTGTAATCAGAGGTATACGTTGTTAGGTATGGGTAGTAACAACCCACATCCTGTACCCTAACCCGACATCCTGTACCCTAATACTGTAAACATCTTTACCATAAACCCTATCACTTATTCCCTAACTTAACGCAAAATCCAAACCATCCTCAACCTGCACACCAAAATTCCCCTAAGCCTAACCACTAACCAAAAGCCCTACCATAACCGTAACCCATACCTTTTACCTCTATTCCATAATCTTACCTAACCACATAAATCCCTTTTCCTTAAGCCTAACCCCAACTCAAAAACGATACTGGTAGGAATGATTAGGCGTGCCCTGCCATGTTATCATATTGGTAGGACTATTATTCGGACCACTAAAGCCAGCTTCGCAAGTAACCTGTGTTATCTTTCACAACTGCTTATTACACCTGTAAGCACAAAGGATTAAGTTGAAATGACTAACAACATTAACAGCATCTTCACTAACACATTAGACATGGTTGCCCCATCCAATTACAAAAATGTTAAAAAAAGAAAAACACCATCGCCATGTTATAACAGTCATACTCATTCCCTCATGAGAGGGACCCGTAATCTTGAATGGAAATGGAGAAAAATACAAGTTAGAGGTGTTTATAATTCTGTATAAAGACAGTATATTCAGTTATAGACAAGCTCGAAAATCTACTAGAGCTAAGCACCTGCATCAACTCCTAGAAAATAAAGAAAACAATCCCGGGTTCTTATTTAGTACAGTGGCTATGCTAACCAAAAAATCTGATATCGAGGAAATTATAAACCATTACAGTTTAGTAGTAAGGATTTTATGATTTGTTTCACAGAAAAAATGTTATGTATCAAAATTGCAAACGTTCAACCATCAACAGGATCTTGTGAACCAGTCTTGAGTTTAGCTCCAAAATTACAACTTCAAAACTTCAAGTATAGGGCAGGAAGAGCATACAAACTTATCACTACAGCTAATCCAACAACTTGTCTGTTAGATCCATTCATTCATTCATTGTCTACTGCTTTTCCTGTTCAGGGTCGTGGGGGTGCTGAAGCCGTTTGCAGATAACATATGGCGTGAGGCGGGGTACACCCTGGACAATCAAAAACAAGTTAATCGCAGGACTAACACTTAGAGACAGACAACCATTTACACACATATTCACTCCTAAGGACAATTTAGAGTAGCCAATTCACCTATGCCCAATCACATGTTTTTAGAGTCGGGAGGAAACCGGGGTACTGGGGAAAATCCAAGCAAGCACGAGGAGAACATGGAGATGAGATAGAGAGAGAGAGATAAGAGGCGGGAATAGAACCTTCTTACTGTGAGACAGGGGTGGTAACCACTCTGCCACCTCTGCCACCCCTCTGTTCCAATTCCAACCAAATTACTAAAAGAAGTGCAACATACACCTGGAGAGCATCTCCTTAAAATGATCAACTTCTCTTTATTTTTAGGTCACGTCCCAAAATCCCTTAAATTGTCATTTATTAAGCCTCTTATTAAGAAACCTAATCTAGACCCAAATGAACTGCCCAATTAAGCTCTTTTTTACAGGAGAACAATATCTTTGAAAGGTTTCACTCAGGATTTAGGCTCTATCATAGCACAGAAACTACCCTAGTTACAATTACAGATGACCTCTTTTTAGCTTCAGACCAAGACTGCATCTCACTATTAGTGTAACTTGATCTTAGTGCTGCATTTGACATTCTCCTAGACCGCCTACAACACTAAATAGGCTTTCAGGGACAGGAATTAGGTTGGTTTAAATCCTACCTGTCTGATCAATTCCATTTTATAGATCTTAATGGATAAATATCCAAGCTATGGCCAGTAAAATATGGGTTACCACAAGGGTCAGTTTTGGTAAAGGTCAATTTACATGCTTCTCGTGTGGAACATCAACAGAAGTCATGGGATTCGTTTTCATTATGCTGTTGTGCTGTTGTCAGTTTTGCTGAGGATACCCAGTTATATATCTCATCTAAAGCAGAAGAATTATGCAGATTGGATAGGCTAGCTGAGTGCGTTAAAGATATAAAAGATTGGATGACGCATAACTTTCTATTTCCAAATTCAGATGAGACAGAGATTCTAGTTCTCTGCCGAAAAACCAGCACACATGAGCTTACTTATGCACTAGCACAACAGTGAAAGATCTGGTTGTAACAGCAACCTGTCCATTGAAAATCATACCACTGAAATTACAAAAACAGCCTTCTTCCACATTAGAAACATCTCCAAACTGAGAAACATGTTATCTGTATCTGATGCAGGGAAATTAGTTCAGGCAATTATAACCTCCAGGATAGATTACTGTAATGCACTACTAGGCGATTGTCCTGCATCACTAATAAACAAACTACAGCTAATCCAAAATGCAGTTGCCCAAGTTCTTACAAGATTGAGAAAGTAGAACCATATAACCCCAACTCTATCATCTCTACAATGGCTTCCTTTGGGTGAGCTCCCATGTATCTAACCAGTCAACAATCCATCATGTGCCCTACACAAACAAAATTCAGGGCTTCTAGTAGATCCTAGAATATCACAGTCCGCTAAAAGCAGTAGAGCGTTCTCACATGTAGCATCTATGCTTTGGAATAGCCTTCCTGACAGTGTTCCAGGCTCAGAAACACTCCCCAAGTTTAAGTGTAGATTAAAGACACATTGTTTTAACTAGGCATACACATAACACACTGTATAACCTCACTCAAATACACACTATCATCTCGCGTTCACCAGCATCTATGCTAATTCCTCTTCTCTTGATTCTCTTTTTCTGGCCATCCCGAGACATCTGGAGGTTGCGCCAGTGCCAGCTGTGCTCCACTTTGTGAAAAATCCAGACCATCAAGGAAAGTATACTGTCCCCCTGAGGATTCTGAGGTATCTAAAGATGTAGCAACTCCAGTTGGATTCAGCTGTATGAAAGATTCGGACATTCAAAGAGAAGCAAGATGGCAAGGAGGAGTTGATTCTACATCTATGAACTGAGATGTTGAGCTGGTCTATAAGCTGCTCAAGAGCTCCTCAATGCCAAGAGACTGTTTTTGTCCATAGAATGGACATCATTTATAATTACACTCTCCAGTGTTTATGAAGTTTAAAATGATTTGACACTCTCCACTGTCCCTTGTTTCTCTCAAGGTTCCTTCCTCATTCAATGTAAGCGAGTTTTTCCTTGCCACAGTTGCGCCTGGCATGCTCATTAGAGATTAATAAAATCTAAATAATAAATGAATAAATGAATGAATTAATTAGACTCTCGACCCAACCCCTTACCACAAACCCTACCCCATCCTTAACCTCAAACCATAAACCTTAACCCTAACCCCAAATACGTTTCCAAACCCTACCCATAATTTAAATCTTCCATAATCATCCCTAACCCTAATGCTATCCTATACCTGCAAATACCTCTACACTAGCCCCCAACCATTTCCATTTTGTTTTCCTCTGCACTGTACTCTAAGCACTATGCACATGATTCATAAATAGAACACCATTTTTGATGCTGTGTGTTGGAGGGGTTTTAAAACCAAAGCGTTCATATTTAGAATAAAGCTATGATTTACGATGTTACAGTGTTCCCTGCTCGTTAATATGCAAATTCGTTTGAATACGAAATATTCAAGTATTTAAAGTTTTTTTTAACTAATTTGACAGCCCTGGGCTTCAGATGTGTTTTGTTATAACAATGTTGGTGTGTGTGTGTGTGTGTGTGTGTGTGTGTGTGTGTGTGTTTTGATGGCATGCCGTTCGTTCATGGTTTTGTAGTTGTCATGGCGACACCAGACCATGTCTCTCACAATTAGCATAGTCTTCTATCCTCATTCAGTTTCATCCTTACTATCCAAAATCTACACTGTGTGACAGGTGGTTTTTTTTAGATGTTGTAAACACACACACACACACACGCGCACACACACACACACACACACACACACACACACACACACACACACACACACACACA
>JAOUQX010000024.1:9232756-9243153 GCA_028566295.1 Liobagrus marginatus
GGATGCTTCGACAGAGGTCGGGTACGAGGACCCTTCCCATAGGTGGATCTCGAACACGAGATGATGAAAGAGAACTACTGTTTCGAGTTCAAAGTTTATTTGTCACATGCGCATCATACATAGTACAACATGCAGTGAAATGCTTTGACGGCTGACCGAAAGAAGCAGAGAGTTAAGTTATAGTTTAGAGAATTTAGTTTGAGAATTGTATTGTTTATAATTAAAAAAACACCGCAATATAAGCAAAGATGGTCTTAAAAATACAGTAAATGTATATTATATAAATAATCAATACGTATATCAGGATTGCGAATTACGTTACTGTGTTGGCCCCGCCCACCATGTGCCATGTGACTGTGTCGTCACTCCAGTTGTTTTTATCGCAGACGCGGAAGTAGGCACGAGCGTTGCTTTCTGAGGACGAGACCAAGATCAGGAAAACATTCATTGAAAACAAATCCTCTGGGGAAATATAATTATTCATTCATTTAAAAGAATAAGCGAGCCACCATGCCGAACATGGAAAGTATCCTTTGGATTTGTGTTGGAAAATCATTCGGGCCTGGAAGGTTAGCTAGCTAAATGTAGGCGGCGTCTCAAACCGTGTATAAAACTAGTTAAAGAGGCTTCAAAATAACGATGTACTGGTATGACCAGGGTATTTTGGTTCGATGTTTAATGGTTAGCGCGATTTTGAACACAACCTTAAATCCCCGCCTTTGGGTTGTTATTTTTTTAATTGTCGTTGCTAAGATAAACTTTTACTTTGTCTTTTCATGTTTGTAATTTTAGTGAATCACTTGGTTTGTTCACCATGGATAAACAAGTTAACGAAGAAAAAGCTAATATTTCCATTTTCCCACTATTTGTATCGTTTAATCATATATTGTGACGTTTAATCATATATTGTGACGTAAATACGGCAAGAAAGGCACGTCCGGTTTCTATCAGTATTAATATTGAGAGGGAAGATGAAAAAGGTGGGACAGGTGTCATGCATGTTAAATCTATGACGTCTTGCTCACCTGAGATTCTGGTTGGTTCCGTTTTTACCTTCACTTAGCCTACATAATAGAAGAGCTGACTCACCGCCGAATGTCTAGCTATGTATTTATACGCTGACGTTAAAACAAACATGATTTTTCCGGCTTTTTTTTAATGCGTCAACTGTCAATGGCGCGTTCAATTGTTGCAAGAAATTTGTGTTTTCAACCCGACAAGCTAAACCGAGAATAGGACGTTCAAATGGTCGATCCCCAACAACTAAAAACTAATACTTAAATAACTAATGAATAGTTCACTTCAAATGTGTTGTTAAATCCCTAAAAACTGACTGTGCTGAGCGGTGTGTTGACATAACCATGTAGTGTTAGTTAGGTTTTTAGCCATAATGTGTATTTTCTTACTAAATTACCAACACGTCTCAGGGAAATATATAATCTATAGTCGGATATATCTGATGTTTTTGTATTACTTTCACTGTTGCTATGTATCTAGAATGATCTGTATTAAAGTCACAGCAATCAGCAAAGTTAGCTAGCTTTAGTGTTCTCCTTATTTTCAGTGAAGCCACAGGGTTTAAAACTTCTATAGTGTTTTTTATTGTGTAAATCAATAAACGGGTCAGTTTCGGTCACAAAACATATTCAGCGTTACCACCTCAAATTTGTTTTGGTCAATTAACAACTGACTGAAGAAGGAACAGTTCTCACAGGTTTCTTCTCAAGGTTCTTCACACATACCGGGTCGCCATAAAAACGAGGTTGCAGATTGGAGCTCAGACCATCAACATGAGAATGCCTCCATACACGATCAGAAAGTTCCTTAACCGCTGCCCACAGAGAATTTGTTTAACCTGAAGTTTGCAGCCAAAGAGTTGCAGCGAAATGCAAAGAAATGCGATAAAGAAGAGAAAGCAGAGAAGGCCAAGGTGAAAAAGGTGAGTAATCTAATCACCGTTGTTTAACGCTTCTGCAGAACCACAGGAATCGTACAAGAACCCTACGGGATTTTTGGTTCACATGTCTGTGTGTCAATCCCCAGGCGATCCAGAAAGGTAACATGGAAGTGGCGCGGATCCACGCTGAGAACGCCATCCGACAGAAAACTCAATCCGTGAACTTCCTGAGAATGAGCGCCAGGGTGGATGCCGTTGCAGCGAGAGTGCAGACCGCCGTTACTATGAACAAGGTACACAAACTTCTTACCGGGGGTCGGGGGGCACGATTAAAAAGCTGAAATTAATGACCTTTGATCTTTTCACAGGTCACCAATTCCATGGCTGCAGTAGTGAAGGGGATGGATTCAACCCTGAAGAGCATGAACCTGGAGAAGGTAAGGCACAATCTCGTTGTTCAGATTTTATTCTCTGCATAATTAACACGTTGGGTTGATGACATCACAGTGTCGATTTCCGTATTGTTATTCGTCACATTAGCGTGTCGAGTTTCAATACGTTGGATCTGTGTGTTTCTTTCTTGTTAGCCTGATTTAGTCATGGTGTCAAAGCAGGTTCTTATCGATCACGTAACAGTTACAGTGTAAAGTTGTTACCTTCTCATTGGTCAGATTTCATCTTTGATGGACAAATTCGAGCGCCAGTTTGAAACTTTGGACGTTCAGACACAACATATGGAGGACACCATGAGCAGTACGACAACACTTACGACTCCACAGGTAACACACACACACGCATACAGAGGATGACTTACTGTCATGGTGCATGTGGAGGACACATGTGGATTGATATTTGTGTTTATTTCAGAACCAGGTGGATAGTCTGATGCAGGAGATGGCAGATGAAGCTGGGTGAGAATGTGTTCGCACACGCACTACACACCTCTACCTATACAAAACTAAATCTTCGTGTGTGTTTAGGTTGGATCTCAACATGGAGCTTCCACAAGGACAAACAGGAACATTGGCCAGCAGTGTGGCATCTACAGAACAGGTACACACACACACACACACACACACACTGTACATTATTATACACTAACTTCTCTCTTTCTTCAGGATGAACTCTCTCAGAGGCTGGCGAAGCTCAGAGATCAGGTCTAATCAGAGACCCGTGTGTGTCATCAATGTTATTTTTATCATCCATGGCTCTCGCTCTCTGATGTCCTAAAGATATGCTGTCCGAACCGTGTCCTGTATGGACCTCTACGCACGCAAACATGCACACCGATGTGGGTCACTTGCGACCCCCGGACAGAGGAGTGTGTATCGTTGTGTAATTAAGTGTGTTGTGTTTTACCTTTCTTCATTCTGTGGCCTACATCGGAAAAATAATCTTTAAGAAAAGAAACCATTAAAGAAGCCGCTTCTCACTGCGGTGTCACCTGACGCTTACTGCTTGCTAACGGCCGCTAATCATCTCTGTGCTAATTTCGATCTTGCTTCTGATTTCTTTTTCTTTCTGGACACAGAGGTCACTAATAAATCACCTAATCTATACAAAATGATTGAAGGAAAGTGTGTGTGAGTTTGTATATATGTGTGTATATATACATACATACGTACACACACTACTCTAGTATTCCCAAGAGTGTGAATTCAGGAACACTAATGGTGTTGATTTATGACACTGTACTAAACGCAAACAGCGACACTGTAAATGCTAACTGACCTGGGTTCAATCGCTAGTGGTTACTTTTGTGTGGAATTTATTTTTTGTATGGGGTGCTGTCATCAGTTTCAGTGTTTAAATCATCAGTTGCCTTTCCAGGGGGAGGCGTGGCTAATTTCTGCATTTTAAAAACCTCAACATTACAAAAAAAAAAAAAGAAACATCATGAACAATTCGATCGTGTCAGGATATCATTTTAGGTGGTGCCAATATTTTTATTTTTATCTTAGCACAACCAAATTAAACGGAACTGTTGAGAGCATCCTTGACATTACGGAGCATTCATAGTGTGTTTTTAAAAATATAAAGTTGTATACATAACTACAGTGTCCTAACTCAAGACCGTGGATGAATTTATTCTCATTATCTTTGTGTTAATTTTCTCTGAATTTAATCTTCACCGTTGTGTTAATATTGAAAAATGCACACGTCAAGCAAGATAAAGACATTAAGCAAGCTTTAAGCTGTATTTATTTTCATTTGTGCTTTCATGTTGGCTAGTGGGGTCATTCTGGGGTTGCTTTGGGTTTCTTAGGGGAAATTGCTGTCTACAGAATAAGTAAGTAAGGAAATAAATATTTTATAACAGTTCTTACCGCCTGTCTGTCCTGTTTGTGTTTGGGCATCACTTCTTTTCTCCAGACAGGAAGTCTCCACAACTTCAACAACGTCGGACGATCTGCTTGCAGCTTCTTGTTTATTTAGGGGTTAATAAGGAGGCGCTTTTATAATCCACCACTGTGGTGCTTGTTAATGAAACACAATAAAGAGTTGCCTGGTGGCCTGATGCTCTCTATCTTGGATCTTATTCAGGAATCGCACAGACGTTAGTTGAAATGTTTCCTGCTTCTTATTGGGGATTGGCTCTAAAGACAAAGTGCTACTCGCAAAAAACTAATGATTTCAAGCGATCGATCTGGTCTAGATGTGAACATGGTGGGTTAGGATTACCTGAATGAGGTGTGTAGTCAATCAGAATCTGGGAGATATCATCTTATATTGGTGTGAGTGGAAGGTAGGACCAAGTGAATTGGTATTTCCCAGCATCTGATTGGCTGAACACATCTGATCCAGGTAATCATCAGTGGGTAGAGCAGGGAGAGTTGGAAAATAAGCAGGACAAAAGAACCTATGGAACATGGGTTGCCAGCACTGGACATGATAATATGCTTTTGTTACTCACAATGCCACACTGACACGGTGCTTTTGGATTTAATTGTTGAATTCTCATTTCTGTCCTTCATTTCTTTTCAATCCTCATTCCTTTCTCCTGATTTTTTTTGTTTCTTTAATTTATTTTTTTAGTTATTTACTCGTTCACTACTCGCTTACCTTCTGGACCATAGGTGTGTTAATAAAGCAACATTTCTTGTGAATAGATATACAAGACTCCTCCCTCTCGCCCGTCCTCTCCCATCATTTCTCTCTCTCTCTCTGCACCGAATTGTGAGCTGAGATCATTTTTTTTTAGCTCTGAGCATCGTGAACTCTTCATGTAGATGTTTCCTGGTGCTCAGAATGAAAGTGTTTATTGGACTGAAGTGTAGCAAAGTCAGTTCATCTTTTTTAACATCAGTGTTTGTTTCATTTTATTAAAAAACACGAATGAACACACCGACACACTGGAATCATCAACAGGTAAGCAGGCGACTTCCTCTTAAATACACTTCACATTGTTGTATTCAGGGTTGGGCCAAGTGTAAGTTGTGTGTGTGTGTGTGTGTGTGTGTTTATTACTGTCCCACAGGGGTTTTTATGTCTCTAACACAACCGGAATTCTGAACACTGTAACAGAATAACATTACAATCAGTAATACAATAAATACAAAGAAATCAATAAAAGCAGAGAAACAGGTTCATAAACTGAGCATCATCCTCGGTGCTAACTTGGTGTGTGTTAGTTGGTTGTCAGCAGTGACATGCTCTCTTGAGACTACAGAGTGTGTGTGTGTGTGTGTGCGCGTGCGTGCGTGTGTGTGTAAGAGAGAGAGCGTGCGTGTGTGTGTGCATGTGTGCCTTCTGGGATGTTGCTGTGTGCAGTGTGTGCTGTCTGGAGTTCCCTTAATGATGAGTCAATTAGGAAAACATTGTTCAATACAAGACTAAATACTGCTTCATCCATCTAATCTAATCTAATCACACCAGCAAAAGGAATTTCAATTAATGAAAGGAATTTTTAATTCTTTACACTGATTCAGATCATTTGACTCGACTCACCAGCAAGAGTCAACTAGTTCTGTGATTTTATTCATCCGTGTAAAATGAGTGCAATCAGTGAATTCTGTCCTTGATCTAACTGTGGCTTAAATTGTGTAATTAACAATATGGTGAGTCAGTGGAACGTTTTTGAATCAGTGAATCCAGTGAACATAATGTTTCCTCTTTCTTTCAATTTTTTCTGGTCATTTTGGAAATTAGACTGGGTTCATTTAATTAGTACACATTTGTGTGTGTGTGTGTGTCAGTATGACCGGTCAGGCTGCAGTAGAGCGCTCAGTCTCCTCCAACCGTCTTTCAGTGAGGAGCCGACTAGAGGACGAAAATGAACGAGCCGAAAGCGCCATCAGCAGGTCAGTGTTTAGCTCTCATTCTGTCTGTCTGTTTGTCTATTTTCTTTGAATTTGTCTCAATTTAATGCACTCTCTCTCTCTCTCTCTTTCCCTCACTCTCTCTTTCTCTACAGGACTGATGGAGATGATGACACGAGCTCAGAGCTGCAGCGTGTCGCTGCTCTTGAGCTTCCAAATGCAGAAAGGGTTGATACCTTTAGACAAAGTAGACCTCTGTCCAGGTTCACAATAACACACACACTTGTTTTGCTATCTTAGTGAGGACATTCCATAGTGAGGACATTCTATAGGCGTAATGGTTTTTATAGTGTTCAAACTATACATTCTATCCCCCTACCCTACTCCTAAACCTACACATTACACACACCCCTACCCCTAAACCTACACACACACACACACCCCTACCCCTACTACTAAACCTACACACACACACCCCTACCCCTATTCCTAAACCTACACATCACACACAACACACACACCCCTACCATACGCCCACTCCTAAACCTACACATCACACACAACATTCTGCATTTTTACTAAAACATTGTTTATTATGTTTTTAAATCTATTTTACTTATGTGGACTCATGAAATGTCCCCATAAAACATGCTCATGTCATAATACCAGTGTAATACCCATGTTATTGTACACATTTGTGTCCTCATAAATCATGAAAACAAGAACACACAGACTTGTGGAATTGTAAAACTTTCCTCTCTCTAAAGTGGAAATCTCTCTCTCTCTCTGTCTATATCTCGCTCTGTATCAGGTTAGTGAATCTGGTGGTGTCTCTGAGAGAATGGGCTCATAAGAGTCTAATAGAGGAGGAGCAGCGTCCCGACTCATTTCTTGAGCGATTCCATGGTCCTCAGGCTGCAAACGACCAGACAGCTGCATCTACAGAAGCGCCCAAGAAAACATTTAAGTACACACAAATTTTACTAACAACTTAATTTACTACAGTGTGAAAATGACTCCAGTGTGATAACAATGCTCTTTGTGTATGTGTGTGTTTGTTTGTGTAGGGAGAGGTGGGAAGGCTTTGTTGTGTCCCAGTCCGAGGATATTTATTATTATTGGCTATTCTTTATTGCTATGGCGTCACTCTATAACTGGATCATGCTGGTTGCCAGGTAACCTTTTATACATAACTTTGTAAAAATAATTGAGAAAATATTTACTTAATACATAGTTTACTAATGTATTATTAAATGATGCATTAAAATGATGTCAATTTCTGATGTATAATTAATAATTTGCAATATAAAAACACTTTTAGTGTGAGGAAGGAGTCTCCAGTGTTAGAGGTAAAGCTGTAAAATTTCTGGTAACAAGATGAGCTGCGTTTTTTTGTAAACCATACATCAGGCAGCTACTATCGGTGTGTGTGTGTGTGCGTTCGCGTAAAACAAGTACTACCGTGACTAATAGGAGAGGTGAATCGGATGCGCGTGTTGCCTCTGCTGATATACGCAGACAGACATTTCCTTAGAGAGAGACAGACCATCTGTCGTTCATTTTATCCAAATCATTTCACTGACAATAGTCCCATTCGAGTGTTAGTTTACTTTCACATGGATTTTATTTGCATTGTAATTCCTAATATTAACAATATAATTATGACAAAAACTAAGTGAAAATTAAGCTCTGGTTAAAACATGTCAGGTTTTGTGAGATCGATTGGTTGATTTATTGATTGATGGATGGGTAGATTGATTTTCAGCTAGGCTAAGAGATTTTTTTTTGTCACACTCTTTGCAAAACTTTGGGACATACGTTTTACTTTCCTTCACTCCAGGGCGTGTTTTGATATACTACAAGATGAAAACTTTTTCCTGTGGGTGGGGCTGGATTACATATGCGACTTCATTTACATCCTGGACACCTGCATGCGGCTTAGGACAGGTAGAGGAGAGTTTGATCGTTTTCCTGTGTTCTTGTTATTGCTTTGTGTTGAATGGCTGGGAATTAGCCAAAATGAAATCGGGCAAAAAAAAAACACAAGACTGGTTTTTCCTCCACAGGCTACCTCGAGCAAGGTCTCCTAGTGAAGGATCTGGCCAAGCTAAGAGACAACTACACTCACACCCTCCAGTTTAAACTGGATGTTCTGTCCCTCCTGCCCACAGAACTGCTTTGCTTTGTCACGGGGTACGTACCCCAGCTTCGCTTCAACCGACTGCTTCGCTTCTCGCGCATGTTCGAGTTTTTCGATCGCACTGAGACACACACCAATTACCCCAATGCCTTCCGCATTTGCAATCTCGTCCTCTACATCCTCGTCATCATTCATTGGAACGCGTGCATCTATTATGCCATTTCCAAGGCCCTGGGGCTCAGCTCAGATTCGTGGGTGTATTCAGGCATGAACAGAACACTAGCTTTTTGCTATGTGTATTGCTTCTATTGGTCCACACTAACACTAACCACCATCGGGGAAATGCCCCCTCCAGTGAAGGATGCGGAGTACGTCTTTGTTGTTTTTGACTTCCTGGTAGGCGTGCTGATCTTTGCCACTATCGTCGGTAACGTGGGTTCCATGATTGCCAACATGAATGCGACAAGGGCGGAGTTCCAGGCACGCATCGACGCCATCAAACACTACATGCACTTCCGCAAGGTCAACCGCACCCTCGAGACGCGCGTCATCAAGTGGTTCGACTATCTCTGGACCAACAAGAAGGCTGTGAACGAACAGGAAGTGCTGAAGAACCTTCCAGATAAGCTGAGGGCCGAAATCGCGATCAATGTCCACCTGAACACACTGAAGAAAGTCCGCATTTTTCAAGACTGTGAAGCCGGACTTCTGGTGGAGCTGGTTCTGAAACTGCGACCTCAAGTGTACAGTCCTGGGGACTACATCTGCAGGAAAGGTGACATCGGGAAGGAGATGTACATCATCAAGGAGGGGCAGCTGGCGGTGGTGGCTGACGATGGTGTCACACAATTCGCTCTGCTAACCGCTGGGGGTTGTTTTGGTGAAATTAGCATACTCAACATTCAAGGTAGCAAGATGGGCAATCGGCGTACGGCTAACATACGTAGCATCGGATACTCTGACCTCTTCTGCCTCTCAAAAGATGACCTGATGGAGGCTGTGATTGAATATCCGGAGGCTCAGAAAGTTTTGGAAGAGCGTGGAAGAGAAATCCTGAGAAAGCAGGGCCTCCTGGATGAGAGCGTAGCAGCTGGAGGGCTGGGCGTCATCAATACAGAGGAGAGAGTGGAGCGCTTGGATGCATCTCTGGATATCCTGCAGACACGCTTCGCTCGCTTGTTAGGGGAATTCACGAGCACGCAGCGGCATCTCAAGCAACGAATCACGGCCCTCGAGAGGCAGCTATGTCACACGGGACTCGTGATGCTGTCAGACCATGAGGTGGAAGGAGAACATGCTGGGGTTCATGCACATACACACACGCAAGCAGGAATACAAACGCAAGCCGAAACATGCAGGCGGACTGACCCGAACACTGAAGAGGAGAAATAACTCATACAATTGCAAACTGCAACATTTGATCTGCTGTAAAGGTTATGAAGCTCGACAGGTTTCCTTTTTACTTTTTGTATGTATGGTTATATATTTGTGTGTCTGACTACAAGTTTTGTGCGTCGTAGCTGAAACACTGGAGGCGTGCGTGTTGCGTATTTGCCCATGTAAAGCCCTTATACAACTGCCATCATGTTGGAAGTGTTCTCCTTGTGTCTTAAGACATTTATTAAGGAACAGAATAATATATTTATATTAATAATAAAGAGTGTCAGTGACTAACAGCATGAATCCGGTTTATTGATAATGTGGAGTTTTAGCTAACTTTTATTTCTTTTGCTTCAGAAGCTGTGCTAAAAGCACCATAGTAAACATAGCAACACTAACAACACCGACGCTATGTTCATACGTTCAGGGTTGATGTCTTGTGCTAATCTGTCCAAAAACAGGTAATAACATGACCTGTTAGATGTGCAAAGACTAATTTTGTCTTTGCACAACCTAACAGAGGATTACAGATCTGTTACAGGTTACGTTTCACTACTTGTTTTATGCCATATAACTAGTACCTGACAAATAAAATTTTGAGCTAGTTGCATTATAACAACCGTATTTTCCGGACTATAAGACGATGTTCTACGCCCAAATTATAATACCAAAATAGGGGGGGGGTCGTCTTATAATCAGGGTACAAAAAAATACCGGGTGA
>JAOUQX010000024.1:9245043-9255527 GCA_028566295.1 Liobagrus marginatus
ACGAAACGAAAACAAAACGCGCGAGTAAACACACAGAGCGCGCACTTGAGCAAACGAGAAAACAAAACACGGCTAGCGGTAAACGGAAGAGCATGGGAGCTCACAGGCAGATAACTCACGTAAATACACTCCAATAACTCACAGACGATACTAGACACACGTAAATTAGATGAACACGCTCCCATAAACAGCTGAATATTTATCTATTTTCCAAATCAACAGGGAGCCGCAGCAGAGGGATGAAAGAGCCGCCGACCCCTGACATAGAACAATATATTTAAACAAATTTTAGCAAGCCATTCTGTGTTTCACATTTGCTTTTTTATTTTAATTTCAACAATCTTAAGCATGTCTTTTGGTACATTTGAAACATGCATATCACATGCAACTGCGACTGACTATCGGACCATTTCCCGCTGACACAAGGACGTAATACGTACGCTACGTACGCTGGCAGCGATAAACCAATCGGAGAGCATTACGTAAGACGTACACCATGTGTATTGGCAGCGATAAACCAATCACAGCGCAATATGTAATACGTGCAGTACGTACGCTTACCTCCGCCAAAATCCGGTATAAGTGCGGGCCAGACGTTATTGATTTTATGACTGAGGCTGCGGGCCGGATGAAATTTGACCATGGGCCGCATTTGGCCCGCGGGCCGGACTTTGGACATGTCTGGTTTAGGAGACGGTTATAAATAATTGTGATTTAAAAAAAAAAACCCCATTATAGGAAGTAAATATTTTTTGTCCCGCGTTTTTATTAGGTAATAAAAAGTATGCGCCATTTTTACAATTTTAAAAAAGTTTGTTTCCATGAAAAAGGCACGCTCACAAATAGACAAAAAACTAAGCTTTAAAGAAACTGCTCTGTAGTGTATATGCACTGCCCGTGGGGGTGTATCCTACTCCGCTGTAGGTAATTAGTTAACCTTATTAGTAATAGTTCCATATAAAACAAAGATGAAGAGTTGTTTATGTATTTTTTTGTCTGTTTATTGTAAACCACACGATGGGATGACAGACATTTAAAAAACACATTATTGGCGATCCTTAATGACTCAATAAGCGTGATCTGCTAATTAGACAATGTATTTAGCTATTTAAGGAGCTAGTTGTAAACAAGCAAAAATGTGTCTTAGAGACTTGTGATCATGATGTTTGGAGAACTAAATATCGCCCAAGCTCTCCACCATGAAAATTAAAATGTGATCCAGTTCTGACTGTTGCTTATCTTCTTACCTGGTCCTAATCGTGAAGACTAAAATCCAGTGTGTTTTGGTTATTGTACCTGTGTAATACTTTATTCTTGCTGTTGTTGCAGCCCCGAACCTGTGGCAGGGGGCAGCAGAAGCGGCGGCAGGGGTAAGCTAGGCCTTTTGATCAATAAGCTGCACACATTTCTGGCGGTTTCCACAGAGCAGGGCAGTGAACACAGCTTGCCAGGACACTGGAGCGGTAAGTGTTTTATTTACCAGAATGTCATGTCAGAAACCTTAAATCTGAACATTAGGGGTTTAGTCATTGCTTCTAAAATTCACTATGAATGATGCTAGGATCAGTGTATAATTACTGGACTTTTATCGTTGGTTCCCGTCTCAGGTGCGATGGCCAAACATTTTATTGAGCAGCAGCAGGTGGAAGCACAAGGTGCCGAAGAGGTAAAACCTTTAACCTGTCTTCCTCAGCACTCAGTTGTTTTCTGGATTGATTCACTTGATTGTTAATTAGCCTCAGGGTGTTATCCCCTTATAGTTTATTGAACCTTTTTGATAGAGCCTTTGATTCATAAATCTTTAATCCACAGCAAATCATTTTAGTACTAATTTAAAAAGATTGAAATTTGAGATGTTCGAGTTTTGGTTCGATTATTTGATAAGGTGATAAAAAATATCTTTCTATTAAATTCAGACAATAGAATGGTAACAGTAATGTGCACAGTGTGTGTGTGTGTTGATGGTTAATTTTCGTGTGGTTATTTTACAGCCCAGAAATTTGTTAGAGGCGAAGGCTTCTGCTGCTCGTTCCAGAAGGTTGATCCTGTTTCAGAATTTTTTTTCTGAGAGAATGATACAGTACACAGCGGTATATTTAGTGTATAATAAACAGCTTTCCCAACTGGTGTAATATCCAGGAAACCGTTGGTGGTGACTAAGCACAGTGGGCTGAACAAGTCCGACGCGTCTTCTGAGAGCGGAACCGAAGATGCCTTGTCTGTCAATTCCAGTGAACCAGACACCACCTCCCTGCCTAAAGGTGTGTGTTACAGACATCACCACTAAACACTAGTTTTTAGTCTGTTGAGGGCTGGGTCCAAGCACTGCATATGAACAGTAAAACACATCATGTTAGACATCCATGTACAAGTCATGCTAGAGATGTGACTTCTAAATATTGCATGAAGTGAAAGAGTTGGAGAATATATAGCATTCGTTATGTGGGTGCGTCTCTTTCTCTCTCTGTGTGTCACAGGTACGGTGTTTGTGTTTCCTGAGCCGGTGGCTAACGAAGTCCGAGATGAATTCAGAGGTCCAGAATTCCGCAGCAAACGAGTAAAACAGAACAAAGACTTCTCAGACAAACGGAGAGGTGAGACGAGGGGGAAAACCGGTGGAAATGCCATTTCTATAGAACCGTATTATCTGGGCAATATCTGATCAGTGGTTGAGTCTATGATAGGTTGAAGTTCCCCCTGTGCACGTGATGAACCACAAAGTGTGTGTGTGTCTGTATGTGCGTGTGTGAAGGAGGCACTGACATCGAGCGGGTGAACTGTACGGCCTGCGGCCAGCAGGTGAACCATTTCCAGCGAGACTCGGTCTACCAGCACCCTGCACTCAAAGTGCTCATCTGCAAGGTGTGTGCGAGAGAGACAGACACGCACGCACGCAACAATTTGTCTTTGCGTTAATGTGTGTTGTACATTCACTAAGTGTGTATGCTGTAGAACATCACATAATATTTGGAAATGTATGTGTTTAAGGAAATGTATGTGTGTGTTTTTTATGCACTTAGTCTTGTTTTAAGTACTACATGAGTGATGACATCAGCAAAGACTCGGAGGGGATGGACGAACAGTGCAGGTTGTTTTTTTTTTTTTTTTTTTAACCCTGATATGCTACAAAGGTGTAAAATTATATTTTTAAATTGCTAACCCAAGCAAACTGAGCTGTGATTGGCTGCTCCTGCAGGTGGTGTGCTGAAGGAGGCAGTCTGATTGGCTGTGACTATTGTAGCAACGCTTTCTGCAAGAAGTGCGTTCTGAGGAACCTCGGGCGTCGGGAACTGTCTGCCATCTTGGAGGAGGAGCGCAAGTGGTACTGTTACGTGTGCAGCCCGGAGCCGCTCATAGACCTGGTGCTGGCCTGCGACTCTGTGCTCCAGAACCTAGAGAAAATCTGGGCTCGCAAAAGGGCTGGTGTAGGGGGCGGGGCCCGAGGGAAGCAAAGAGGCGGGCGTGGCGGAGCAGGCACGGCGTTTCTGCTGAGCGCTGCACCTTCGAGAGGTCTGTGTGAGCGCATGCAGCGTGTGGTTGATATGACTACGTCACTGAACCGCTCGTTTGTGGAGTTCATGCAGAGCGAAAGGGACGAGGAAGCGAGCGAAGAGGAGGACGTGGACAGAGCAAGGAGACTGATGATGTTTCGCACTATCCTGCAAGACTTAACCCAGGCACACACCGCCCTGCAGGTAACAAGGAGATCGTTTACATTACATTTTAACTGGCCTATAAAACTTAATATATTTTTTAGTTAGTAATAAATGAATGTTTAATAATGAAGTACCCTGTTTTAATGGCTGATGTGTGTACACGTGTTCAGGAAGCGCTGGATCGAGAGTTGTATGGGGGCAAACGGGAACCTCAGAGACAGCGTGCGAAACCTCGGCAGCGTAAACCTCGGGCTCCGAGAGGCTCGGGCGTCACGAAGCAGCTGGTGGTGAAGCTGACGCCCGTCCTGTTAGAGTCATCCGTCAATGCTGACTCCAACGGCGATGCTAGCTCTGCTGCCACTGCCACCACTGCTCTTATGGCGGCCATAAATACACAAATGAAGGAGGATGAAAAACAGGAAAAAGTTGAGAAGGTGATGGGAAAACCTGACGGACAGAAAGGAAAAGAGGAGGAAAAGGTAGCAGAGAACTGTGAGGGTAAGGTGGATGCCGTGATTGAGGAGGAAAACGCAGACGAAGAAGATGACTGTGATGAGCCGGAGATGGCGGAGGAGAACAAGCGGTCTCCTCGTGTGAAGACAACGCCACGACGAAGGCGCTCGGACACCACACACGCTGCTCACGCTCACTTGGCAGAGGACTCCGATTCGGACGAAGTGCCTGCTGTGCTGCTGCAGACCGCCAGCGCTGCCATGGCCAGCAGTGAGGAGGAAGGCGGGGTCGACAGCGATGGGGGTGGGCCTGATTCGAACCAGGAAGTCAGAAAGCGGTGCCTTTTTGGTTTGGTCAAAACCACACCCCCCTGCCAAGATCGAACGTCACGCAAACGGAAACTTAAAGAGAGGTCTTCATCTTCATCCTCCTCTACCTCATCATCCTCTTCGCGCACAGGAGTGAAGGATACTGGGTTGAAGGTCAGGAGAAGCGCAGGTCCTCCTCACAAGGTTGCAAAGTCTATGGGGGATAGTGAGAGTACGTCAAGCGATCAGGAAATGGACAGCAGCGACTCCGAGTTGGATCAGAAAATTCAACCCCTGAGTGATGTCACGCTGATGGGATCCAGAACGTTCCAACAGTCCTCCGGTACAGTGATGATGCGTACACCAGTCACATTCATGTCGTTATGATCATGTGAGACCTGGTCTGTCTACCGCTTGGTATTTAACCTTGTCTTATTTTTTCCCTTATTTTTCTTTCTCACCCTTTTTTCTTTTTCTACTTTAACTTCTCGGCTTCCTGTCTTTCTTTTACTTCTCCACTGTATTGTCCTCCTTCTCTCTCTGTGTGTAGGTGATGAGGTGGACGCTTGCCCCGCTCCAGTCGTGTTGGATGAGGATGATGTGGAGAATAGGTACGGTTTGGATTCGCAGTGCGCAGGCCAAAGTTCTCCGTCTCAGTCTGATACTCCAAACCCCATCAAACCCCCTGACACACACACCGCTGCCACCCCCGCCATCCAAACACGCTTCAAAAGCTCACATGTGTCAGGCCCTCCCCTCACGCCCACACGTACTAGACACACCCGGGCTGCAGCCAGCACAGGCCTTGTGCTCCGCCGACTCAACATGTAATACACACACACACACTAAATACAGACTTCTTTTTTGTAGTGCGCACTATCTAGTGTTCCAGAAAAGTTTAGTGTACTGAAAAGCTGTAAAAATCGTCTGCGGTGATCTCAACATATGCCTTGTTGGTGCACCTGTTGTTTCCTCCCTCTTGATTTCCAAACAAAACTGACTGGACAACTTGTACTCGATTTCACATCCGTTGTACACATTCTACAGTTTAGCGGTTTACAAGACTCTTTTTTTTATTTCACGCTGCACATGCGTTTTATCTCTGACCCGATTATTTATTGCGACTGTAGCATCTCCGATGAAGTTTAGTTTAGTGTTCGCTATTTCCGTTTTATTATACTGGCACACTGAAGGTATAGCTGATTTTGTTTGTAGATGTTCGTGCAGCTGTTGCTTTTGTTTGCCTTAATAACTCGAGGACTATTCACTTTGCTGTGAAACATCATGTGGTGTGAGCATTTTTTATTTCTTTCACATTTCTTGAATCGTTATTCAGGCATCGTCTTCGAGTGGAGAGACTGGTTGTTTAAACACTAGTTACATATACTTAAAAGCAATCTGAAAACGTTTGAGTTGCAGCGCAGCCGTGCATGTAGCTAGAAATTCTGTTCGCTAGCTGTTAAGTCATGCCTTCAAGCCACCAAATGATCTTCCTCTATTTCTCGCTGTTTTTCTTTTGTCTGTTCGACCGTACAGTTCCCTGTTATCCAAGTAAAAACCTCCAGCTCCTCTTAGTGTGAATTTCAAATAGCGTCTTTGTTAGTGCGCTACATGGGGTATTAGCGGATCGTGTTCGCGTTCCCCGTACTGCCCTCACAGCAGAGGGATTGTGTCAATCAGCCACGAATACTTGATTTGTTACCGGTTGGTAAATTTTGCACTCAAAATTTAAGAGTTAGTATTTTTAAAAATAAAAGATAAAAGTATTGGCACCCATTACGGCGCGTGCTGGTTTGCGGGCAGCCATTTTGTTTGATTAGCTATGCTTGCTAATCTGTGTTTAACGATTAAAGTATTGTCACACGCTGCCTTTAAAAGAGAACTTTTGCTTGAAACACCAAAACAGATGTATGTATTTCTCTTTTTTTTTCTCATTTATAAAAAAAAAATTGTCATTAAGTTTCCTTCATCTTCGGTGACGCACAGATTCTCAATCTTTTTTTTTTTTTTTTTTTTTAAACATGCATGTTTTAATTATTTATTTTGAGACTAAACCCTGTCCTGTCAGCATGTTGTTAGCATGCACATGGTGGCCACACCCCCTTTCACACCTGTCCGTAGTCTTTTTGTTTTTGTAAGTGAGCACTTATTTCTGTGTGTCGTGTGTGTGTTGTAGGCCACAGCCTGACTGTTCTGGAAGTGCAATATTGTCGGTCAGACATTTCAAGGGCTGTTTGGTTTGCTAACGGTAGGTGCGCAAAGAAATGGATGCATAGATCGGCGTTTAATCTTGTATATACAAACAAAATGCGTGTAGTGAAGGAGGACTGGTTCTGATTGAATGTTGGATAGCATTCGATGTCGGTAGGTCACCAAGGGCAGAGCATAGATTACATTTTTTAAGACAAAATCAAAGTGAAAATATTTCTGCTGCACATTAGGATAGTGCATAGCAAGTACCTGATGGCGTAGCTCATGTGCGTGTGTTCTTGAAACCAGTTCTTTATGCAAATCAGTATGCAGAAAATGGCAGCAAACCCAGCATGCCATTGGCTGATTAAATCCAAACCAAGCAACAGCCTCTCTTCAAACTCAATTGCATGTAAAAAAAAAAAAAAAAAAAAAAAAGACCCGTGCCGTCGTCTTAAAGATTATCTTTGAAGAGTTCTCTAGAGCTTCAGCACTTCTCTACGATACATTGCGTTTCGATGGTGCATTAAGTACCTTCAGAATTTCATCACCAAAATCCTTCCGTAGATTCAGAAGCATCTGAAGAGTATTTCTTTTGTTTTAGCACCCTAGGTAGTTAGCATGTCAAACTGAGTCTCTTGTATGTAGAATAAAGAAAACTGAAGCTGTTCAGGAGAGACCCAGCCTTCAGTGCTTGGACCCCTGAACACATAATCCAGCCCATCATTGCGCAGATACTCAGGCCACGTTTAAGTGTTAAAATTTGTCCGATTGAGAGCGGGGTTCATGTCGTGTTTATTGTATCGGTCTGTGGTGCCATTCGGATGACGCAGAACTTCCTATCACACCTCTGATGTTTCCTTTGTTTCTGTTCTGGTAGCTAGTCTGTTAATGTATAGGCGCATTGCGCATCGTGAATAAGGTTGCAGAGTGAGAATTATCGTTATGTTGCAACAAGTCTAGCTGGACTTGTTATGAGCTAGTGTGTTGTGAGACCAGCGTGGCGCGAGGTGTGGGTAATGTCGAATCCGCTTCTTTGGACGTGTATGCATGGGCGTGGCTTGTCCAGCTCACTGAGCTGCTTATACACCTCACTTGTCATTTATGACAAAAAAAAAAGAAAGATGACAGGCAGGTATCTCTCTTTTCATTTGAGGAGTTTCAGGCTTATTGCATGTCTGAAATCAAAATACGAAACGGCTGTACTCTGCTTGGTCGACACATTCGATGCGGTTATGTTGACTTTGTAGCTTTATTTGTATCTGATCTTTTTAAAATGACAAACTTTAATGTTGAAGTTCACACCTTTAAAATCACAGCTGTGTCTCCAACAGCTACATGTTTTAATTGCTAGCAACCTAGATAAAGTTCCATATGTCCCAGTTCTGTCACTAATTCACGACACATGTTTGTTAGTGTTCTTTCCTTATTAGTAATTTATTTAATAGTAATAATATGGATTCTAGTATTATGCCTACACTGTAACACAAGTCCAGCGCTTTAGCTTCAATGCGGCGCATCATGTTAAAAAGACTTGTTTGCTGAAGCGTTACAAATCGCCCCGCTGTTAAGACGCTCGCTGAGAAGTAATATTCTCACCGTGCGCAGACCAAAGCCAAGACTGTGTGGGGTAAAAGTGCAAGGCCACATTGTGAATGCTTTTCCTGTCTCTTCTTTTTTTTTTACCCCTCCCTCTCCTGTATTTTCTTTGTCTCTCTGCAGCCTAGTGTGAGGCGAGCCACTTTCCCATGTTCCTGACCCGGCTTCTCTCTCTCTCTCTCTCTCTCTCTCTCTCTCTCTCTCTCTCTCTCTCTCTCTCTCTCTCTCTATTTTCTCTCTATTTTCTCTCATTGCTTTTTCTTTTCTGTTTTTTTCTGGAACCTTGAACACAACAAAAAAGCGAATTTATGAGCATGCTAATTTTCACCAGTAATTTTTTGTTGATGTTGAAATTGTAAAACGGCATGCACCCGCGACGAGTAAACAAGCTGTATCTGTATGTAAGCGGCGTTGTAATAAAATAATTTACCCCACACTCGTCTCTTCTCTGTGCCTTCATTTTGCTTTCCTGTTTCGTAATTTTTATTTAATTTAATTTGATGAAAAAGAAAGTCAGTTAAAATCAAGATGTCTTCCCCCCCCCACAGTTTTAGATTGCACTAACGTATTTCAGATATCTCTGACCGCTAAAAATTGTTTTTTACAAATCTCTATGAAAGCTACATTTCTGTAATCATTTGTGTTGGAATGGGAAATCTAATTTGTAACTCAAGGTGTGTAAATGTATTAGCTTAGTATCCAGCTAATCAATATGCTAAAAAACAACACCACGACCAATTAGCCTGACATTTTTATAATGTTAGCTTTCACCGATGAGTTCGTTACTTGTTATAGACTGCAAAATATTTTTTCTTATCTCCAAATCATGATTATAAAGGTGGGGCTGTGCTAGTAGCATGGGTAGTTTACCCCAGAATTGTGTAGGAAACACTAGCAAGCCTACCAACATTGTGCTTGGTCTACTTTTCTACCCTTGCTGACTTAAAATTTTATATATTACATAAATCAGACAAAGTTCTCTGATTTTAAATTGAGTTGTATCTTTATGCTTCATGCTTGACGAATTCCTTTTATGCTGTAGCTCTTGAGCTTTACATTTGTATTGTGTAGGTACTTGTAGTACGTACATTGTAGAAGCTGGCGTTTGCTTCCGTTCCCTGCTAGGGGTTATTCAATTTTAGCTACTTTAGCATGTATGGATAAAGGGAGCGCAATATAACGAAGTTTACCATGTTTTAAGGAAGGATCGCTAACTTTTAACAGACGTTACTAATTAAATACATTAGGGGTTTTGAGGGAAATGTGATGTTAAATTTAATTAATAATTATACATTTAATCTGTTATATTCTGGTTAAAAAATTGTCTTTTAAAACGTGACCAAATTATTTCTTGCTCTCTATTTTCCTAGAATTGCAAAACAAATCCTATTGGCTGAGATCAGAGCTAACTTCTCATCCAGTTCTGATCAGGACGACAGCTCGGACGACACTGGATCAGAGGGCGAGGCGGAGAGCAAGATAAAGACACCAGATGAAGAGGAGGAGGAAGAGGAAGACCCTGCTGGAGAGAAAGATTATGCTGAAAACAGTGAGGAAATTTTAGTACACTTGCAGGATACCACCGCATGTCAGGTACACCGTAGAACGCGTTTTTGTTTCTGGTCTAAATTGTGTAGGGTTAAAAGGTGGCTAATGCAATGTAAAACAAAGTTGCACTATTTAAACTGCAGAAAGCTTTGGACTTCAGTTTTCAGACCTTTATTTATTCCTTGACGAACAAGAGGAACGAGCTTTGTCAACAGGGTTTAGTCTTGTTTGTTGGTTGTTTCACTGTAGAAGTGGAATAAAACGTTAGTATAAATGCTGTTTAAAGTAACACTTTAGTTTACTTTAGTTAAACTAACTGTCATTTTGTATATTTCAATATAAAAAGACTGCAAAAATGATTTACACATGAATGCGACACTAATATCCGGGTCACGGCACCATCATGTTGAAGGATTCATAAAGCTTCACTTGCGAGAGTGTTCACGTGTGTGACTAACATTGTCGTAATATTGCAGGCGGGCCGACTGACAACAGCTCTGACTCAGACGATCCAGAAAAAACCCCACTGTCACGTCACCACCTGCTGCAATGTCACCTGACCCCCTGGGAGACTGCATTTAAAACTGCTGGCGGGAAGTCGACCAATCAGTCAGGAAAAAGGAATAAGATACATAAAAACCAGCTAGCGGACGGTTAGACTGTGTGTGTGTGTGTGTGTGTGTGTGTGTGTGTGTGTGTGTGTGTGTGTGTGTGTGTGTGTGTGTGTGTG
>JAOUQX010000024.1:9271960-9285396 GCA_028566295.1 Liobagrus marginatus
ATAAGTCGACCCCCCCCATTTTGATATTAATATTTGGGTGTAGAAAGTCGACTTATACACCGGCATATACGGTAAGTATTATTTGTTTAAATCTATAATATTTTTGGCCATATTCGAATTTGCCTCAGTTTACATGGATCATTGTGATCTGATTACAATCAGTTTAAAAGTCAAATCTGAAGGTGAAACAGCAGTGTCCTCACAGTTCCATGATCCCAGAGTTGATCCGGACTTTCTGAGGATGTTGTAGCTGTGGGTTCCTCCTGGGCGCTCAGGTTTCTTTGTACCTTCAGTAGTACCTTCCTGTACCTGTGTGAAGGGGTCATGGTTGTTTTCTCTAATTCTAGAAACCTTACAAATTAGTAAGAGATATCACGCGCAATGAAACAGGACACTCAAATGTGGGGAGAAGCAACTCTATGAACTTGGTAAGCTTGCTTTCACTTCAAGTTGTGTTAGTAGGCCAGTGGGACTCTGGGGATTCTGGGATAGACCTGATCCTTAAAGAACAGTTCAGCAAGAAAAACGCAAAATGTCTAGTTTCCACATGAGCCTAAACACAGAATCAGACAGATTATATGTGGTGTTAGAAGTTTGCTTAATCTCATCTATCTGATTGGTCATTAAGTGTTGATTAATTCTCTCTAGCAGTAGCTCGTTCAGCTGCATATCACGGGGTTATATTAATGCGCTCGTTACGTTTTGTTATCCTTTCTAAAGTCACGTCTCGTTCGCAAGGACTTCTGTTAGTGTTTGTAACTGTCGGAGGTAGAGCTGTGACTTTTCAGCCATCTTCAGGAAACAAAAGTACGCCTCTTGGCGGTTCCTCAGTAGCATGGCAGTTGCATGTTTTTGGCTGCGATGGCAACCCATGTTCTTTAAGCTACTTTCTTCAGTCAATCAGAATCTCTCGAAACTGACAACTCAGGTATAAACAGTATGAGATACAACTGTTTCACTATCATCTGATTACAACCCGACTCGCACTCGTCCGTTTTTTCCCCTTTTATCACACACACACACACACACACACACACACACACACACACACACACACACACACACACACACACACACACACACAGTGCAGTGTTGTGCCACGGTGCAAGGTTCTGTCACCGTGCGGCTCATCTTAATTGTGAGAAATGCAGTACGTGGGCAGATGCGGCGACATTTACACAAAGGTAGAGAACATATCACTCTCTACTCACTGACCCTCTCTCGCTATCCCATAATCCTGCTAATCTGAGCTAGGTGTTAAGACTGGATAAATATTAATTTGTTTTTGTTTTTAATAACACCCTTTTTGCAGATGGTTCCCTTTTCCACCTGATCTCGGATCAGTGCAGTATGATGTGATGTGAATCTCGGTATGTTTTAGACTGATTGTGTCTGTGGCTGTTTGGGGATTTTTTGGGAAGGAAATTGTGGGTCTAACAGGTACATAGTCCATGGCTTCTTTAATTCTTTAGGAATGAAATATGCATAGACCTCACCTTCTTCATGCACAGAGGCCGCTTTTATTAGGACCTGCAGCAGGCACGGATTAAGACTTCAGAGGCCCCTGGCCACAATGTCTTTCAACCCCAACCCCCTACATAGTGTAACTACAACGACTGAGTTATTCACACACAGTCCACCCGAATCAGCAGTGAGTTATTTGAACACAGTGGCGGGCTGTTACGTCCTTTCCACACTTGCGCTATGCTTGACCAACTAAATCATTTATCGTTTTTTCTGTTTAGATTCAAAATAACAGTGCTTTTTATTGGTAGGACATAGTGATTATCTAAAATGTAAAAAAAAACAACAACTATTGAGTGAATTGGGGGCAGTACAGTGTCAGAGTGGTTAGCACTGTTGCCTCACAGCAAGAAGGTCATGGGTTTGAGTCCCGCCCAGGGTGTTTCCGTGCGTTGTTTGCCTGCTCTCCCTGTGCTTGTCCTGGGTTTCCCCGGGTACTCCGGTTTCCTCCCATTGAGCATAGATAAATTGGCTCCTCTAAACTGTCCATAGGAGTGTATGTAAGTGTGAATGGTTATCTTTCTCTAAGTATTAGTCCTGCGATTATCTGCAGATTGTCCAGCCTCATATCCTAAGTTATCTGGGATAGACTCGGTAAGCGGTAAACAGTGAATGAATGATTGAATTGGGTAACCCCTAACCTACACAAAAATAATTTTATTATTGTTAAGCATTCAATAAGCACTTTATTTCCAAATTCCTGACTTTTTCTTTAGTTTTATTGAAAACAAATGCCTTTTCAATGTCATATGTGATGGGAAAATATCGAACAGCAGACTTGTCAAAAGTTGGGTTAGAACCTGTGTCGGTAAGAAAATATAGTTTAAGTTGTATGCGCAATCGCATGGTCGAAATTGAGCTGTGTGCCAGTTATTAGTTATAAATGGACCAGCCACAAACTGGTGGGCCGGCTACCTTAAATAGCGTTTGCCAGCACTCTATTTGTGCCATTTGATGATATATATCTTAGTTAGCAGTTATTAGCACTACTGTAGCAGCCGTGACTGGGGAAAAAAACAATACCTCAATGTTATGGTGCTCTAAAACTCCAGATTTTTAAAATTTCAGTCACAACTTCTTGGTTTTTATGTAAAACATTTGGCAGATGCTCTTATACAAGAAACTTGCTCAGGGGCCCAGCAGTGGCAATTTGGTGATGCTGGGAATTATATCCATGAGCTGCCAAGCAGCAGTCCAACACTTTATCCAGTGAGCTACCACTACATGGGTACAAGTGTTTAGAAACTTACAGCAGCCAGCCGGTGATCAAGTCCCAAAAATGACTTGACTAAACAAACTCTTCCCCTCCACCCATTTGCTGCATCACAGAGCAGGATACACAGAGGACACAGTGTGATGTAATATAGCACAATTCTCAGTAACACTGTTAGTGAAAGAAAGAG
This sequence comes from Liobagrus marginatus, assembly GCA_028566295.1. NCBI lineage: Eukaryota > Metazoa > Chordata > Actinopteri > Siluriformes > Amblycipitidae > Liobagrus > Liobagrus marginatus. The sequence continues at coordinate 9,274,888 of JAOUQX010000024.1, forward strand.
GGAGCATTGCGGGTACACGGAGAAAATGAAAGTAAATAGAGGTGTACATTTCTCTGATGCGGCTTCTTGCATCACCACTTTAAATAGGTTTGTTTTTGCCTAATCGAGAAAATACGTGTTTTCTCATTCAATTTTGTTGTGCGTGTGTTTTTTTTGTCCCAGATCGGAGAATGACGTTTGTGCAGTGCAGACTTTCTCCAGATTGATGGATGTCCTACAGGAGTCTCGATTCGCAGGGCCCGAGCGCTGCCCCAGTCCTCCTAACACCACAGACAATGGTACTAGACAAACACACAGATCCGCTGCTTCAAAAACAATCAATTAACTCACAAACTTATTATTATTATTATTATTATTATTGTTGTTTTCCTTTTACCCCCCACATTGCTCGTGTTTCAAGATGCAGTCAGTAACATTTATACACCTGTAATAATTATAAAATCTCAAACCGTCTTCATTACCATACAATAGTTCTTCGTTTCAGGCTTGTGCTCCTAACATCCTTAACAAGTCTTTAAATTTACAAAAGGGCCAGGTAAATTTTTTTTAATACTTGGCATCCATAATGAGCATGTGCTTTCCAGAGCAGTAGAGAGAAAAGGTTTTGCTGCATGCTGTTGTGCTATAAAAATATTCTCTGTTTGGGCTTTTTTAATTCCTGTTAGAGCAGACAGTCCCTGGTCATATATATAAAGGAAAAGTAACAAACTCTAGATTGACAGCTCAAAAGCTGGCATGCAACTATATATCTTCCTTCTTCCTCCATTTACCATGATGAGTGGGGACTTAAATTTTCACTCTTGAGTGTCGGTAATTAGGACTATTTTCTTCTATTCCAGCAGAGTCTGAGATCATGCTGATATTTCCACTTTATAACCACATGTTAGATTTTGTTATTTCCTTATTTAATAACCCATTTATGTCATATTCCCTGTAATGTTCTCAGATGAATTCACATCTAGACTAGCAGAGAGAGCTAGAGAGGGAAAGAGAGAGAGAGTGTGAGGACTGTTATATATAATGAGAACTGTTAGGAACATTAAATTCCATTAAATCGGCATTCAATTTTTAATTTATAAATGATTTAGTATCCAAATGCAGTTAAGTTTTAATTACCCATAATGCTACCTGGCCACATTAGCTGCACTGCTACACTGTATACTATATTGCATGATTTGAAGGAGAAGGCTGTCATTCAAACAAAAAAATCTATTGGTGCAATGGCCAATAGTTGTACCTGATATCATTTCATACTCAATCTGATGTAAGCTTTTCTTTATTTTTTTTAGAATCACATGATCATCTCTCTGATAAGTCTCATGCTCTGACACACTGTGACTCCACCGAGCCTCCTCTCCTCTCCTCACCCACTCTGGATTCCTCTAGTCAGATAGCTGAAGTTCCCTTCAGTGTCACAGATCTGCACGATGACTCTGTCACCAAAGCCAATTCTCTCTCCTCACTCTCTTCATTCTCTTCTCTCTCCTCCCTCTCATCCCTCACTTGCTCCAAGCCCGTTAGTCCATGGTCCTGTGACAGGCCATCCCTTATTAGTATGGACTCTGGGGGAGGAGACTGCATAGGTTGTCTACTTCCTAAGAACCAATCATGTGAGTCCGTTCTTGGGTTAACCTCAGATTTTCAGTCTTGCCCATCTTCCAACCTCAGCATGCAGTGCCTCAGCTCTGCCCACAGTACTGGCCGCTATGGTGAACAAGTCCTGTCTGATCAGTTGCTCAGTGGCCCTACCCATCCAGCTGGACTTAATGAGAATGCGGAAGAAGGCAAGTTGATGCAAGAGAGCGAATCAGATGATGATCCAACCTCTAGGAGTATATATGAGAGCTTGGGGGAGGAAGCTCAAGACTGGAGCTGCCTAGAGTCTCTTATCAGTGAGAGCCGAATGGAACTGCTAGATTTGTGCTCCCGCAGTGAGTTGGCAGTCAATCTGTTTTGTGAGGAGGATGTGGAAAACTACATGTTCCAGGATGAGGAGTCAACTCTGGGTACTGATGTCTGTTCACTTAAAATTCGCTACGAGTCCTACCCAGATGTTGCACAAGAACGAGCTGAGGTCCCCTTGCAAGATGAATCCCAACTAGGATTTTTTCCCACTCTGCCTTGTAGCAAAACAGAAAGCTTGCTAGACAAAACAGACCAGTCAAGCGAGGATAAGGCAGATGCCCCAACAACCCCCAACAGCAACTTTCTTTTGGATTTGAGTAACTCACCTGAGGATTCTGGTGAGTTCAGCGATGACAGCTACTGCACAGGCTCATCCCCTGACACCTGGCAAGTCCAACAAGCCCATGGGCAATTGTCCAGGGAGAATTCTAGTTCCTCAAGCCAGCTCAGTTACCGCCTTCGTGCCAAGAGGAAGGTTGCTTTCAGAGAAGACTACCTATATGATGTGGACTCCATAGAAAGTGAGAGGAATGCAGAAAAGCGCAAGAAGCTGTCTGTTGGACCTAAGAAAGAGTGGGATGATGACTGGTGCCCAAAGAAACGGCGCCGGTCATGTCGAAAGGAGCCTCCAGTCATCATTAAATATATCATCATTAACCGATTTAAAGGTGAGAAGCACATGCAGGTGAAGTTGAGTAGAGTGGAACCCTCAGTCGCAATGGTGAATCTAAATCCAGACTCCTTACTGCACTATGAAAAACTTGCACCTCTGAAGGCCTACTGGCAGAAGAGGGAAAAGGAACAGCAGGAGCAGAAGTCCTTAGCAGCTGCAGAGAAAACCAAACGCCTCAATGGCTGCAAAAGGCCACCGAGCACTACCCCTAAACGCAAACAAAGGAGCACAAGACTCAGGATTCAGCGGGTCCCTGCTGTAGAGACTCCCATCCCTGGCCAAACTGCTGCTGCCTTGTGTAACAATCAACAACAAATGACTGACTCAGTAAAAAGCACAGAAGACCTACAATGGGCCACAACACATGTTGCCTTGGACAATGTAGTCACAGGTAAAACTACACACACAGCCAGGGCTAAGAGCAGAACACAAGAGAGAGAGGAGATGAGAAAGCTAGACAAAACAGTAAAGATAAAGAAATTTAAAAGTGAAGCCAGGCTGAGGGATAAAAAGCTACAGGAAGCACAGAGAGAGGAAAACCCCACTGCCTCTGAACTTAAATTAAGTTCTTGTTTACCTGAAAACCTTAGTGACTCTTTGGAAAGTAATCTTCTCACAAATGAGACATCAATTGAAAAATGCACTTTGACTTCTACTGCCCCTGGGACTAATGAGAATGTGAACCTCCTCCCTGGTGGATATCTACAGACTCTTCTGGAAGTTTCTGATTCTTCCAGCAGTGCCAATGTTACATATTTTTCTACAGACCAGCAGCAGACAGGGTTAGTACCTGTTGCAGCCCCTCTGCAACCGGTTCAAACTTGTGTACTCTCCCCTCCTTCAGAATCTGAGCTCCCACAATCACCCCAGCCTCTCGCTCACATCCCACATCAAACATTGTTCTCCGAGACCGACCAGCCCGAAGAGAACTACTCTGTCAACTGGCCTTCCCAGCCCACAGTTGAGCAGCTTTCATTTTCTCCTGACATTCCAACTCAGTCCCCAGTAATGCCGACAGGCTTTCCAAGACCAATTCCTGTACTAGCAGGGGATGGCACAACAGTGACAGGGTATAGCCAGGTACCATTGGGTACCTGTAGGATGGCATACGAAGAACCACTCTTGCCAGAACCCCATTCTGATACAGATTATGGGTGCAGTCCGGTGGGATCACGAATGGAAAACGGCATGGGCCGACTTGTCAGTTTCAATTCTCTGGGATCGCTTTCTGCAGCCTCGAGCAACTATAGTTCGATTAGTCTGAGAGATGGTGAACGAGAACGAGAGGAAGAGATGAGTGAGATTAGTGATGGATTCCTCTCACATTGCAGCCCTCAGCTTGTTTTGCAGCAGAGTCTCGAGGAGATCACGCCACTTCGAGAGTCCACTGACTTGCTTGACATATCAAACTTCACTCCTGACAAGTTCCGGCATTCCTCCTTGTCTGAAATGTCCCCACCAGACACACCTAGTCCCTCACCACAGCTACTGGGGAACACGGGCAAGGGGGGAGGGTTTCTAGAAGCAGCAGGTACTAATGTGAGGTGGAGCTGCAGCACTGTTCCACAAGTGGAGCAAGATACAACACAAAATACACAAAGCACACCCCTCTTACAAACTTTCACTGAGGAGGATGATAAAGAAGGGCTTCAAGGTCTCAAGAGGTCTAAAAAGAAGGGAGGAAAGAATGGACAGAGTGCCAAAAAGACCAAAACTCCCAAAGTCGGTAAGCTTGAGAGGGTTAAGCTCCCAAAACAGGGTTCACATTCTGCAAAGAAAATCAAGGCATTACTGGAGGGGAAAGCAGCTAAAGGCGAGAGTAAATTAGATAGTGGTGCTCCTTCTCCAACCCCTTCTCTGAACATAATAGGGACTCATGTGGACTGGCCAAATGCTGGAGCTCTGTCAGATGATGATCAGGGAGAGTTCCAAGAACCATCAAACATCCTGTCCAATATAGTTTCTGGTATGGCAGAAGTACAACGCTTCATGCGGGCCTCAGTGGAACCACTCTGGGGACCTTGCCTGTCACCAGGGCAGCATGCTCTCCAAAGCCAAACACTGAAAATACTTGGTAGCAATGCTGACCTTAAGAAACGGAGCAGTGCATCAGGGGCAAGTAAGGGAAAGAAAGGGACAGGTCGCGATGGTAAGACCTCATCAAAACTTCTTGCACCTGGCTTTTTTCCTCCTATTGGTTTGAATTGCCTCCCGCTTCCTCACCGGCCTGCCCACAAAAAGATGTACCGCCACAAAAGCACCACAAAGTTTGCCCGTGATGAACTTTTGGCAGGTAAAAGGGACATTAAAGGAGTTACATTGGCGGCTTTGGTAGAGAAACAGAGGTAATATTTTCTCTTTGCAAAGTACCCATGTGAGTCCTTGTTTTCTGTCAAATCCTTCTGAGCCGTTACCCCCTACACAATTCAGAGCTGCATGGCACTGACTTTACCCACAATCCTTTGCCTGCCCCGCAGGAACATGGGTCTACCCTGCATGACAGCCCTGCTAAGCTACCTACTGACTAAGTGGAGTCACTGTATCACAGCTGCATCTATCTGCCATTTGCTGCTTTGTTGCTTTTTTTTTTAAACGATTTCTTTTTGATCATTTTTTAAAGAAACAATGCCTTGAAAGCCACCTTTAATCATACTCTGGTATAAAATTACATTTGGGTGGGTTTGTTTTCTTCTCTCCATCAGAGGTCGAATGCTATAGATGTTCAATCTGTGTGCTAACACTATTGTTTAAACCAAGCCCATCACCTTGCAAAACGGTTGCCTTCTGTTGTTCAGGGGTCAAAGGTTGTTTTTAGGTAAACCCTTCATTTGGAGTATTCCAGTGTTACTGTGAGAACCAGTTGGAAAAATGGATCCAGGATCTCCACAGGTAGTGCAGAATTGGAAAAGGACATGATACTTTTGTAAAAGACTATCGTGTCTTAACTTAATAGTTGTCTTTAGTATTATGTTTTATCCATGGTTTGAGTATTGAGGGTTTGGTCACCAGTGCCATAGGCTGACCCATGTCCTCTCTGCCAGTATCGAAATGCTGTTGTACAGAAACATATGCACTATTTACAAAATAAGATTATATCAAACATGTTTAAAATGAACATGCCAAAATATGAACAATTATGTGTACAGAACATTTTTATCTATGTAATGAATATTTGTTGTTTTTTAACTGTGGTGGTGGTTGTGGGAACGTATGTGTGCGGTTTCTGGGTGGGTCGAAGATATAATTTTGAAATTTACTGTTGTTACATATGCATACATCGGTTTGTGAAGTCTTCTGTAAAATCGGGAAGAATTAGTTCTTTTTTTTAATTTTATTTGTTTTTTAGCTTTTTGTTCGCTTAGTGAGCCAACAGAAAGCAAGCCACTGAGCAGAAGAGAGAATGCAGAGACAGTGTTGTGACAATGTAACTACGCATGTGCCAAATATAAATTCTTTTACATTTTATCACAATATCATGATATTTAAAAGACATGACGATGTGTTTATTTGTACTAGACATACATAGATTTTACAAGGCAGCATTTTAACCATAAACAAAGAAATCATATTTTTATGTTAGCTACAACTGATGACCACTATCATATCTCAATACTTGAAGAAGTTTCCATGACCTATGATACGATGTGCAAAGGCAGTGCCAATGAAATAAAAGTGCCAACTTTAAAAAACAAAGAACTTACAACTCATGTTTATTTCTATTTTTATAACTTTTAACAAATAGCTGCAAACAAATGCCTCGATATTCAGTCAGCTAAATAAAAAAAATTGTTTATTCATTCAATTTATGATTGTGATATAGTTGATACAGTATATCAATAATATTGCTCAGCATTGCTAGCTAGCATGTTACATATGCCACCTACTGGTAGGTGTCATGTTGGCTAGCAAAATATTCGCTGCAATATATAAACTAAATTAGTGTATTCAATAAATGATGAAGTTTCTTTGCATTTGGCAAGATGCCTCTCAGACGTAGAGTTTTGAGGTCTGCAGTTTTGCTTTTGTCTGGACACCTGATGAAATTTCAGAGCAAAAATGCTGCATAGCTACTAAAGAGCACGTATATTAGCACATGCCTAGTTACCTGACCTACTGAGTGACGTAAGCGGTTAAAAGATTTTAGCTGTACAAGGAGAACCGGACTGGCAGTAACTTACCACAGAAATGGGGACTTTTCCAATAACAAATCTCATGAGTTCTCTTCGTAAAGATTCCCTCCTAAACGCAACTAAATGATCGATGGAAAATTTTACACTTCGTTTTGCAAACCCCAGGACCAAATGATTCTTTTAAAGTTTTTCCAGTGTTGCTAGCGATGTGCATGCATAACCATGATATTCAGGCTAAGTTGTGCATGCGGATGCTTTTGTTTAGCATCTTTTTTCTGTTCTTTTTTTTTCTCTTGCGATGTTTGAATGTTATTTAATGTTTACAAAAAATAATAATGTGAGTACCCCAGCCTTCCCTGGCATTGTATCTTCGTTTATTTCTACTTTATAATTAATTCGCTTTTTTTGGATTAGGGAACTACACAGACTTATAAAATTCCCTCGTAAAGAAATATAAAATGCAGAGTTTGCATCGACTACAGTTTGTCAAATAATATCCCTGTGCCATATTTATGAATGTATTACACCTTCGTTCGTTTTATTTCACATAAAATTGTTTTTGCCTTATTTATTTATTTATCTATCTATTTATTTTTTCATCACAAAAACAGACCTGTTTGTCTCCTCTGGTATCTTTTCCAGGAGGATTATTCAATCTTTGTGTAGGGGAAAAAATTGAACAACCTGTATATTTTTCATCTTGCCAATTTGTAACATATTTTCGAAGTGTATTTTCTTAGAAAGTGCTGTGAGGTCGTTTCTTGATGTGGCTTCTGTTCTTTTGCCTTTTAGGCAGTGAAAAAGGTCACTGAATCATTATGGGATTTTTTGTCTTTAAGCTAAAATTTGTGAAAGACGAAAAAAAAAAAAAAAACGATGGTAAAGGAGAAAAAACCTGTGTTGAGTTTGTTATCGGACCAATCTTATTGTGAGAGTGTTGTGCTCTAGTAACTCAATTACTGAAAAAAATATGAAAACAGACAGCTAATTAATGACACTAATTTGTGATTCAATCTCTGTTTTATAGATTTTAATGTAAATTATTCTAGTATTTTGTTTTTGTTGTATCTGTTTCAAAGGTTTAAATATTTGTGAACCAGCCTGTATGGTGAAAAATGTATTATTGGTAACTGGAGTTTTGTAATCATGTTTATGGAATAAATATCAATTTAAAAAATGGCATGAGTCAGCTGGTGATTTACTGACCTCTGAATTTAAAAAGCAGTTTTAGCCTACGATAAAAAAAAAAAAGCTTTGGCTCGATGAGTACTGTATACAAAATATTTTGCTAAACATTTGGCCACATTTAATATTATTGGATGCACATCTAAACGATTTACCAAAAGGAATTTTCGGATTATTAACTCGTGTTTATTTAAAGCACAGTAACACGAGAGACAGCTGAAAAAATGACACGTTTCAGCTTCATCAGCTCAAGTAAAGCGGTGCTTAGTCAAAGCATGCCAAAATTGTTGAAGAAAGAGCAAGCCTTTTTTTCCTCTAGTATTTAGGGAAGAGGTTGGTCTTAACTCACTTTTTGGGGACATTATTAAGAAGGTCGTTCCACCACTTTGGTTTCAGAACACAGAAGAGTCTTTAGGCAGACCTACCCTGCATCATAAGGTATGGTGGGACCATTTGAGCTGCACTTGTGGGTCTGAGGGACATGGTGAATAGGTAAAAACGTGTACTGCTCTGTTTTATGAGAGCCGTTATGTATCAACTGTAGCTGTGGTTAGTCTACATGTACACAGTTATTGTTCTCTACTCATGATGTGTCGCATATCCCAGACCTTCTCTTTTTCTCTATGGGCCCAGCTGAGTCCGAGTGGCACTACGCCGGATTCTGTACAGTGTTAGCAATACCGTGAGTCTCTGTGTGGGTGTGGGCATGTGGGTACCAGGTCCAGGTCATCGCTGTGGTAAAAAATTTCCCTTTCAAATTAAATGAAAGTTGCTTTAGTAACTGTTGATACACAGGAGGAAATATGGCTGTGTGTCTCTTATCTCAGATTTGCAAGCAGCAGATAGCTGACATGTCGCATGCCCCGCTGTGATTAGCGGGTTAGGGTTAACAGCGCATCTTTACTCTTTCACTTTCTGTGCACTTCATTAGGCTGCAGTCTTGAAGTATATAAACACATTTCTATCATTTAATGCTATCAACTTATCTGAATGATATTTCTGACTCAAGAGGCGGACAGTAGTGAAGTATTTTTAATCTGCTTAAGTACATTTTTCAAGTGTCTGTACTTTGAGAGTGTTTTTCTTTTGAAAACTTTTCACTACTTTTGAAAGCGATATATTGCACTTTGCTGCACTACTTTTATTCATGTAAAAGTAATTCAAAGTTTTCTTGAGTACTAGTAAGAAAGTACTACATTTTTTAAAAGTATTAAAGGTAAAAAAAAAAAAAGAAATGTAATACATTACAAAAGTACATTATGCTTTGGAATTTAGTAAACAAAGAACAAAGTTTTACAAAGAAAAACATTCTGATAAAGTACAGATACTTAAAAAATTTACTTGGGTGAAGTAAAAATACTTAACTACTGTCCACTACTGTTTCTTTCAAGGAAATTGCACTACAGACATAAAAGGTCATGATTGGGTCTCTAAATGCTTCATATTCTGTTTTATTTCTGCTTACAAATTTACACAATGTCTGATACAGAATTTAAAATAATACAATATTAAAAAACAAGTTAACAAAAATATTACATGCATATGACATTTTCTATGATGATGATGTCATAGTTTAATTTTTTTTATCTGTGTCCTTATTGGTTGCTGATATTATATTTATCCTTTTTTAATTTTTAAATGTACTTTATTTAATACAAACAAATAATAATAATAAATAAATTTTGAACAACTGAATTGTTTTACTGGTACCTAAAGAGATTGCAAATTGGTCCAAATTGGTCTTCAACTTCTCCCTGAGCAGTGATGTTGTTCTTACATGCTTCAAGCCACCACTTCCACCACCATCATCCCTATGCCATAGACTTTGGTGTCCTGCTTCAATGACTATCGTCCTGTCGCACTCACACCCATTGTGATGAAATGCTTCGAGAGGCTCGTCATGTGACACATCAAGAACCAGCTACCACCTTCACTGGACCCTCTGCAGTTTGCATATCGTCCAAACCGCTCAACGGACGACACCATCGCCACGACCCTCCATCTGGCCCTCGCTCACCTGGACAATAAAGACTCATACGTACGAATGCTGTTCATAGACTTCAGTTCAGCGTTCAACACAATCATCCCTCAGCACCTGATTGAGAAGCTGAGCCTGCTGGGACTGAACACCTCCCTCTGTAACTGTATGCTAAATTTCCTGACTGGGAGACCTCAGTCAGTCCGGACCGGGAACAGCATCTCCAGAACCACCACACTGAACATGGGATCCCAGCAAGGCTACGTGCTCAGTCCTCTGCTGTTCACACTGCTGACTCACGACTGTGCAGCGATACACAGCTCGAATCATATCAAGGTTGCCGATGACACGAACGTGGTGGGTCTCATCAATAAGAACGACGAGTCAGTATACAGAGAGGAAGTGAAATAGTTAATTTCTAGTGTGGAGCCAACAACCTGTCTCTGAATGCAGACAAAACCAAAGAGATGGTTGTTGACTTCAGAAGAGCACAGAGTGACCACTCTCCCCTGGACATAGATGGAACCTCTGTGGAGATAATCAAAAGCACTAAGTTCCTCTGTGTTCACCTGGCAGAGAACCTCACCTGGTCACTAAACACCTGCTCCATCAGTAAGAAAGCCCAGCAGCGTCTCTAC
>JAOUQX010000024.1:9542619-9562706 GCA_028566295.1 Liobagrus marginatus
TATAAGTACACCTCTGCATAACATCGTGCTAACAGTGCTAACAGTGCTCTCTGATTTACTGAAATAGCATTCATAAAACGGGACGATTGTAGTAAAAAACAGTTCCTCGGGATCACATGCGCCCCCCCTGGCATCGCTGCGCTGCCCAAGGGGGCGCGCCCCACTATTTGAGAAACACTGCGCTAAGCCAACAACTAGTCTCCTACAAACTCTATTACACACACGTGGCTTCACGGCTCACAAACAAGAACCAGAGTTTGGGAAAGTGCTGTTCAACTTCTCGCAGCTTTTCATGTTGAAGTTTGCATACGATGCGTGATGTTTTGATGCTCTGTGTTATTAAAGTGATATTAAAACGCTGCATGCATGCGACACACTTTCCCCCAAACACTTCCGGAACGTTCCGACATGATCAGGGACGTGAAATCTTAACCGTTGTCTTAAAGTACACGTTCCCAGAGTAGGCAGAAAGCCAGGTAGACAATGTTGAGTGTGAGAGTATGTGTATACAGTACCACGTTGATGTCGGCATGGATGAGGCGGAGCTCCTCGACGTGTGCCATCTTCTCCTGCAGCAGCAGCTCCATTTCCTGTTTGTACTCTCGCAGGTGTTTCTCCTCGGATTCCAGCGTCGAAAACTCAGACCGGAGACGAGCCTTTAGCTTCTCCATCTGCACCGTCTTATTACTGCACACCCACACACATGCCAGTTTATACACCGATTCATTATAAACACCTCGCACCATCTTCAATCTGTCCTTACACCCTTTATCACTTTAAATGAATTAATAAATGCATATTGAAGTATTATTTAACCAGAAAAGCTTTAGTGCTGACTCTGAAGAATCCTTCCTTAAATTAATTACTTAATAATTAACTTAGTTAATTACTTAACAATAAAACGTTTGGTTGAAACATCTAAGCTCCAGGTGAAAGCGCTGTGACTATGGAAACGATAACGTACTCGCGCGAGCGCGCTGAGTGCAATAACTGTGTAATAACATAAATAATGTCACCAGACAACTGATTTTGATACAAATCACTTCGATGAATTTGACTCTGTTAAAAATATTATCCAAATTCCTCTGGCCGTTATGAGTGCTAAATTTTTTGGGTGATTTTTTGAGAACCGTTATATTTTTTCAGAATAATTGTCTCAGGTGTGAACTAGCGGCTCGAGATGATGTTTTAACAATAGCTAAAGCTAGCTGCTGTCTCTTCATTCCTGACAAAACTCACCGGATCTCTTTAATATTCTCCAGTTTGCTCATAATCTCCAGCTCGTCCGCCATCTTGCCTTTTTTAAAAATAGTTTTTGTTTCCGGAATGAATTTAAAACACGGTGAGTTTTTTTAGTCGTCGTGTCTGACTCATACCAACGCGAACACTGATGCTAAAGCGGCGAGGACTACAATAACCGAGATTTCCCACACTCACAATCCCATGAAGCTTTGCGAACGCGGAAACGGATGTTCTTTAAAGAGCGATTACCGCTAATAATTGTATTTCCCAGAACAAACTTAAATTTAAATTTAAAGCATTGGGTCGCAACAACGAATTTTTAAAACAGATTAAAAGGTATATTTTCATTTACAAATATATTGAATGAACTGAGAGTCATGTTTTTTTAAAAACAAAAAAAATTAACAAAATAACCGTTTTATCAACTTTTAAATCTTAAATAAATGATGAAAGTCTGTTACTAGAGGTTTGTCTATCAATAATTAAGTAATACATTATTCAAGTTATTGTTAAATTACCTTTACGGACACATACTGTTATTAGATAGTTATATCTTTGTAGTCGGTATGTTACTCATATATGATATAAATATGGTCTATTGTTTGTTTGTATTCTTAATACAGATTAATTATTTGTAAATATGTATTGATTTGGTGCAGTCTGCTAATGTTAATTAAGTTTATATAACCTTATCTGTTTTGATTTTTAGTTAGTTTTTTTCACCCACCAGTTGGATGTTTGCGTGTGCGTGCAGTTTTTTTAACCGACAGGGGGCGCGCTCGCACACACACACACACATACACTCGGACGCACGCGCGCAGTGTGGGAGGCAGCGCTGAGCGCGAGCTGATGGTGTCCCGGAGACTGAGGTTTCTCCCGGTGTTTGCGCGCTTTTATCGGTATCCTTTTAATATTTTGAGAGCCTCCATCTTTTTTTTTTGGCAATGACGGAGAAAAAGGGACCTGTCTCGCGCGTCGGGATCGCTTAGAAAGAAAAAAGCCCATTAAATCTCCTCGTACTATAAATAAATGGTTTTGGAGCTGGCAGCGCCCGCAAGTGCAGGCCCGCTGCTGCAGCGCTCCATTCCGCACATCGAGCGTGTTTTCCGGGTTAGGGTGAGCTGCAGCGCCGCCGACACCTACACACACACCCACACACATACCGAGACCCGGACACACATCGACACTGCGAGCGACACCCATCCAGAGCTCAGGAGCGAGCCGGAGCGCGGCGGCGATGTGGTCGTGATCATCCAGGATGGAACGGAGGAGGACTGCAGCAGGGCTAAAGTAAGTGCGCTCAGGAACCTGACGGCATCACGACGTGTTTACTGAGGACCTGCTAGCGCGGTCCTCCTCATCCCCCTGCACACTCACATCAGAGTGCAACATGCAGGAAAACACACACACGCACACCAACCTACCTCCGGCTCAGATATCACGCGTGGTTTTATTCACAGACATCAGGCTTTGTAAAGGCTTCTGTTTTTTAAGTAATATAAAACTGTGTCCTACTGTTAGAGGAAAAAATATGAGCGTGACTAATGTGATGAAGCGCAGACACTGTTAGCACTTTTAGGGTGATTATTTTCATCTAACAGCACAAGTCACAGTGTTTTACTCCTCCTACACCACATCAATTAGCCTCTTTGTTTTATTTGTTTAAGAGACGTTTTGGTTACTGAGTCAGTTTCTGTTTGCACAGCTATAGACACTCCCGCATTAGCCTTTCTTTAAACGTCAGAAAACTTTCCTCTGACTCCTTCAAAGCACTGACACCGGAGACTCCTTCTCCTTTGCCGGATGCTGCATGGTCCCTGGAAAAACGTGGTTGCCATAGACACGAGGCATTGCATGAAAGCGAGCGTGTTATTATAAACGTGTGATGTTCAGCTGCACCACAGTCCAACCTGCTGTGAACCAAGGTGATCTTTGAATGAGCTGTCTGTGGGTATTTAAAGTCTACTTAGTTTAAAATGTTATTGCCTGAAATCTAGACCCACCCCCATCTTCTTCTCTTTTTAATAAGGTCGTGCGTCATGGTAAAGTTCATCGCTGTTGTTCTTTTCTCTAAACTGCAGTTCACTTCACCAGCAGCAGAGGCATTTGATCACCAGTAAACCTGATGACCTCTAGTTTACTAGTTTACATTTATGCTAGCTAGTTAGTAAGGCAAAATAACACTGACTGCTACCTATAATTGCTATCCAACTAGCTGTTGATATTTAGCTAACCTCCTTCGGTGATTGTATCTTGTTTCATATTAACTTACTGTACGTCTCATGTTTATGATACCACATAGCTAACTTGTAGCTAACAGTGTGTGAGTTCAGCCATATTTATCCTTACATTTCAAAATTGAAAGGACTATTTTTCTTCATTAAGTTTCTCTTTTTCTCACCGGTCTCTTTCTTGATGTGGTTTCAGGCTAGCATGCTTGTTTAAGGCAAATCCAAACAGCTCACATTCTGAAGGGATTCCCATGACCTGTGACTGTCAGATATCAATATTATAAAGCAGATTAGCAAAGCTTAAACCTGATGCTTGTAATGTTATTTATTAGTGTTTGAGTGTTTATTTGTTTATATTGTTGGGGAATGCTAATTAGATACCAAGCTAGTTAGACCATTACTGCCTGTTTGGTGCTGCCATGATCGGTGTTTACAGGAATGCACTGTGTGTGTGTGTGTGTGTGTGTGTGTGTGTGTGTAAAGCTAGCTTTCTAGCAGCCGTCATGCACAGCATGCATGGAGGGTGCGTGTGTGGAGCTTCACCGTGGGCCTCGAACAGGCCTGACGCTCTGTTTCACGGCAAAACACACTCCACTTGTTGCTATGAGACAAGCCAAAGTGTGTGTGTTCTGCTTGAGTGCAAGTGGCCTTGCTGCTTTCCCAGCCTGTGTTATGGAGGAGGTGAAGACGGAGAGAAGGAAAACAAGCGCGGAGAGAAGGGGGAACAGAAAAAAGAGAAGGAGTGGAAGAGAGACAAAGAGAGAGACTGGAGGAAGATTCTGAGATGCGCAGTATTTCCAAAAAAACTCGCTTTTAGGTTCCCGGACATGTATTTATGACTCACTGTTTGTCAGCCATGTTGGGAAAGTTTGCGGTTATGTTTATGATATTGTGTAAAAGCTAAAACAGCAAGCTTCATCCACGCTGTTACTTTCTGTCAGGATCACGTAAGTTCTTGTGTTCATGCTGCTTAATGGATAATCGACCTGCAGTTCACTGAGTCACTAACACACTTAACACTCAGGCTGCGTTCACACCAACCGAGCGTGGTGGAGTGTTACTGAGAGCCAATATGACGTTCAGAGAAATCTGTTCCTGTTGCAACTGAAGGCTCAGATCACAATCTGACTCTTGAGTATTCCCGTTCGCTCTCCAGTCCCAGCACAGCCAAACAGGGCAAGCAAGAACACGAGAACCTGCTGAGCTGAAGCTCCTGAACCCTGATCAGCAGTTTTAGGGTGTAAATATCTAGAACATCACGCTCAACTCGCATCACATCAGACCACTTCAATTTCAGTCAAATTTTAACAGATTTACACGATCTACTGAAGTCTAACATGAGCCATTAGAGCATGGAACCTTTAATCAGATACAAACAGAGCCAAACTGTTAGTAACAGCCTCCTGATTCTAGAACTGATCCAATATCCTACGCAAACTAGAGTCTAGAACTTGTTTCTGTAACCGATCTGACATCACAGACAGACAGAAATGGTAAATGGCTAGAGTATAAGGCTTACACACACACACACACACACACACACACACACAAAGACACAGACACACGCCCAGATAAACCCTAGAACTACTGTCACATTACATAAAAGTGGATTCTAGAACCCAGTCGGACATCACACACAAACTGAATTTGAAGCAGCCCCTGCAACAGTAGTGCTGATCTGGGGTCAGTCTTATCCAGTGGCACTGCTGAGATCAGCAAATGAGATGACTACCCACTGATCTGAAATCAGACGTTGGCGGTTGCGTTAGCAGCAGAATGTAAACTTCGGTCTGATGTGGAATCATCTATAGAAGACTGCACTGACATCAGCTGTTTGCTCTGGCTTTGCTTCAGTGGCTCTAAAGCTTATCAGAATTAGGCTGATCTGAAACCTGTTTTTAGTAGTTAGAAATTCAGACAGTTTATCTGCTGATTGAAATCATCACAGCTCAGAGATCAACTGTTATGTTGTAATAGACACCTGAATGTCTTAGGAATTCATCCTGCTGATTCCTTGCTTCACTAACATGGTTATTCAGCTGTTATTCAGCAAGATTGCAATAATCAGCAGAAATAGTAACAGAAGATTGGCCTGCAGTCAGTGACATCGCCTAAAAATGACTGATCATTACTTACAGACTGATCTGAGACCAGCAGTACATGTAACCTTCAGTTGATTGCACTGAGAGGCGTGAAACTGTAGCCTGACCTGGGATCAGTGTTCCGGTGTGAGTCTGTAGCACTCACCGAAACTGACCTGAGATCAGTTTTTAAAGCCGCTGGTCTGACATCAGCTGTTGTTGTAGCTGAGCAGAGGCGGAACGGAACCCTGAGGGACGCGGCGTCACGACTCGGAGAGACGGCCGTGTCATAGCCAGGAAGGAGGGAACACACTCCGACACATCTGCAGAGACGGAGAGAGAGAGAGAGAGAGAATGAAAAGGAATGAGAAGTGAAAATAATATGGGGGAGGGGGAGAAAGAGACAGACAGAGAGAGAGAGAGAGAGAGAGAGAGAAAGCACCTAATGTCGTAAGATTGAAATTTCCAATAATGTGTTATTCTGACACATTGTGTATTGCATAACACACACATATACACACACACACACACACACACAAAACCGGCCACTTTGTCTTCGTGCCATGATAATGTTTACATGTACATTGCGCAGCTCCATGTGACTATCATAGGTGTGTGCGTGTGTGTGTGTGTGTGTGTGTGTGTGTGTGTGTTAGGCTTGCCCAGAGAACATTGTGCAGTGTTTTGTGTTAGTCGTGACTGCTAAAAAGCAGTTAGCTGATGACAGGACTGCGTTGCTAGGCAACCAGTGTCATGAGCACGGAGAAGCCTCTCATAGCTGGATAGTGATATCGGCTCTCACACACACACACACACACACACACACAAGATCCCTAAACAAATAAACATGAAAGGAATTCTAGTGAACATGTTCTAAACTGTTATAACACCGGGATGAAGCTGTTTCATGAGCATCTGTGTGATTTGACATTCCTGTAAAAGTGGGCGGGGTTTCTGGATTAGGCAGTAGAGCTCGATTAACCTTATCTAACCCAATTAACCAAGTCATACTTCTAATAGTGTCCTGTGTCATTATATATGTTTAAAATATAATGTATAGTCACATGCTTATTAGCTAAACTTGCAGCTAGCTAGGGTGTTAATGAACTAGAAGAAAGGCATAATTTTCTCTCTACTGTATGAACACTGTTATCCTAACCCTACACTAAAATCATTCTCTCTATCTCTCTCTCTCTCTGTCTCTCACTCCCGCTGTAGGACTACATCGTGTCTCTGATCTCTCCAGCACAGAGGCATCATGAGCGTTTGACCCTGTGGCTCCAGCGTCGTCTCCGTGAGCCGGAGGGCTCAGAGGCCCTAGAGCATGCGTCCGAGCTGATGGAGGACGAGGAAGGAGAGGAAGAAGGAAGTAGCTCGGAGAGCGAAGGAGGGAGACGGAGCGCGGCAAGAAGACAAAGGAGAATTGGTGGAGGTAAAGGGAGGAAATCCGAGCTAATGATGGCGACTAAACCTCACCGGCAGCTGTGTCGCTCTCCGTGTCTGGATCGTCCAAGTTTCAGCCAGAGCAGCACACTACAGGAACTGCGGACTGACGATTCTACGGGAACTCCCCCTTCCTTCTCACTGGCACCGCCCACTCCGTTGTTGGGCCACGCCCCTTCAGATCGGGACTACCAGAGTAAAATGGAGTTTGCATTGAAGCTAGGTTATTCTGGTGAGCAGGTGGAGGCCGTGCTGAGTAAACTGGGTCCAAGCGCGCTCACTAATGACGTATTGGCCGAACTCGTGCGTCTCGGAAATAAAGGAGAAATTGAATCACAAACACAGACGCAAACGTCCACCGGACTAACAGCAGCTGGGTTAACGCTAACGCCACGCAGCTCTGGGGGTAAAGAAGTCGTGAGTCCTGAGGTGTCACTTGAAGAGGAAACGAACGACACGAACGATAACCTTCGACCCATCGTTATAGACGGATCCAACGTGGCCATGAGGTACCGATTTTATGTGTTCAGTTTCACAAGCATGGCATTAATCAGCTCCAATTAAACAAAAGCCAATGAAATTTGAAGGTGTTGCACAACTTTACAGCATATAAAGGTCTACAACTCTGCAGCAAATTTAGGAAATGTGATACCAGATAATTTTAGTTCTGTTACTATGGAAACCCAGGTGACTCAAGAAAAGTAAGCGCTCCTATTTCTTGAGGCAATCTGTAGATATACTGTATACATGGTGCTTGTTGATGGTCGTGTGTATATCAACCGGTTTCTTTTCATGTGTGTATGACTGACTAATTTGTTGTCTGGGATGTTTTGTAGCCATGGAAACAAAGAGGTTTTCTCATGCCTGGGCATCCAGTTGGCAGTTGACTGGTTCCTGGAGCGAGGACACAAAGACATCACGGTGTTTGTACCGGCTTGGAGGAAAGAGCAGTCCCGACCTGATGCTCCTATCACAGGTGAGTATGTAAAGTAACGCAAGACTACCATGTTTGTTGTCATGTTTATATGGTTAAAATATCGTTACGACATTATACATGTGATGCCAAATCTGTGTTCAGATCAGGAAATCTTGAGGAAACTGGAAAAAGAGAAAATCCTCGTCTTCACGCCTTCTCGTCGGGTCCAGGGACGACGTGTCGTTTGTTACGACGATCGATTTATTGTAAAATTAGCATGCGATTCAGACGGCATCATCGTGTCAAACGATAACTATCGAGATCTGCAGAACGAAAAGCCAGAGTGGAAAAAGTTCATAGAGGAGCGGCTTCTCATGTACAGTTTTGTCAATGACAAGTAAGCTACAGTTTTTCATTCTTTTGTGATCTTTTGACTCCTTTGTCTTGTTAGTGATATTACAGTACCACACAAAAGTGAATAGGCACACCCCTCACATTTTTGTAAATATTGTATTATATCTCTTCATGGGACATCACTGAAGAAATGACACTTTACTACAATGTAAAGTAGTGTGTGTACAGTTTGTATAACTGTAAATTTGCTGTCCCTTCAAAATAACAACACTCAGCCATTAATGTCTAAACCGCTGGCGACAAAAGGTAGTACAGCCCTAAGTGAAAATGTCCAAATTGGGCCCAATTAGCCATTTTCCCTCCCCTGTGTCATGTGATTCATTAGTGTTACAAGGTCTCAGGTGTGAATGGCGAGCGGGTGTGTTCATTTGTTGTTCTAACCCTCTCATACGTGTCAGAGGAAGTTCAACATGAAACCTCATGACAAAGAACAAAGAACATGAATAGAATGAGGATCTGAAAAAAAGATTTGTTGCGCTACATGAAGATGGCCTAGACTAAAAGAAGATTTCCAAGACCCTGAAACTGAGCTGCAGCACGGTGGCCAAGACCATACAGTGGTTTAACAGGACAGGTTCCACTCAGAACAGGTCTTGCCATGGTCGACGAAAGAAGTTGACTGCACTTGTTCAGCATCATATCCGGAGGTTGTCTTTGGGAAATAGATGTATGAGTGCTGCCAGCATTACTGCAGAGCTGTAAAGGGTGGGGGGTCAGCCTGTCAGTGTTCAGACCATACGCCACACACTGCATCAAATTGGTCTGGATGGCTGGTCTGCATAAGAAAGCCCACAAAAAGTTTGCTGAAGGCAAGCAGGCTAAGAACATGAACTACTGGAAGCATATCCTGTGGTCTGAAGAGACCAAGATAAACGTATTCAGTTCAGATGGTTTCAAGCATGTCTGGTGGCAACCAGGTGAGGAGTACAAAGAGAAGCGTGTCTTGCCTACAGTCAAGCATGGTGGTGGGAGTGTTATGGTCTTGGGGCTGCATGAGTGCTGCCAGCATTGGGAAGCTAAACTTTGTTGAGGGAACCAGGAATGCCAACATGTACAGTGACATGCTAAAGCAGAGCATGATCCCCTCTTTTTGGAGATTGGGCCGCAGGGCAGTATTCCAACATGATTACGGCCCCAAACACACCTCCAAGATGACCACTGCCTTGCTAAAGAAGCTGAGGGTAAAGGTGATGGACAGGCCAATCATATCTCCAGACCTAAACCCTATTGAGCATCTGTGGGGCATCCTCAAACGATAGGTAGAGGTCTCTAACATCCACCAACTCTGTGACGTCGTCATGGAGGAGAGAAACAGGATTTCAGTGGCAACCTGTGAAGCTCTGGTGAACTCCATGTCCAAGAGGGTTAAGGCAGTGCTGGAAAATAATGTTGGCCGCACAAAATATTGACACTTTGGGCCCAATTTGGACATTTTCACTTAGGGGTGTACTATCTGTTGTTGCCAGCGGTTTAGACATTAACGGCTGTGTGTTGAGTTATTTTGAGGGGGCAGAAAATTTACACTGTTATACAAACTGTACACTCACTACTTTACATTGTAGCAAAGTGTCATTCCTTCATTGTTGTCACATGAAAAGATAAATAAAATAAAAACAAATTTTTAAATCGTGAGGTGAGATACTGTATGTTTCATGACATCAGTTATATGTTTTTATGGTGTTTTTGTAGGTTTATGCCACCGGATGACCCACTAGGCCGACATGGCCCAAGCCTGGAAAACTTCCTCCGCAAACGACCGGTCATCCCGGAGCACAAAAAGCAGCCGTGTCCTTATGGTCAGTACAGCAAATGTAGGCAGCTCTGTATATCACTTTTAAATAGATTCAAATTAACCCATACTTCAAGGTTTATTTGAAAAGATTTGTCTTTACTATTTGTTTTCCTTTCAAACATCAGGTAAAAAGTGCACATACGGTCATAAGTGTAAGTACTACCACCCAGAGAGGGCAGCGCAGCCTATAAGATCTGTCGCAGATGAACTCCGAGCTTTTGCCAAGCTGTCTGCCGTCAAGACCATGAGTGAAGGTGCTCTTGCAAAATGCAGTATTTCTAGCACCACTGCCAAAGGAGATTGTTCTGAGGTTAAACGAGTAGCGCCGAAACGCCAGTCAGACCCTAGCATTCGTTCAGTGGGATGTGAGCAGGAAGAGCGTCTCTGCCCGGCTCGGAAAGCCGAAGCTAGCTCGGTTCCGTCTTTAGTGACGGCGCTTAGCGTCCCTACCATGCCACCGACAAAAAGTCACGCAGTTGGGGCATTGAACACTCGTTCCGCTAGTAGTCCAGTACCGGGGTCACTTCACTTCACACACAGTTCCCTAGAACATGCTGGAAGCATCCAATACCCTCCAATCTTGGTCACTAACAGCCAGGGTGCCTCCGTGGCATACAGTGAACCTTTTCCAAAATACGATTCTGTCGTTAGTGACCATGGCTACTATTCAATGCTGAGTGATTTCTCTACCATGAGCTTAGGAAGCATGCAAGACAGCTTCTGTAGTTTAGAACAGCCAGATCCAGTCGGAGGAGGATATACTGGTCGAGCCGCCAGCATTTGTCCTGAATCTGGACGCAGCCACTCTTCAGACTCGTTTTCCTCCTACGGTGGAGAGATGTACTCTATGGAAGGTAGCTTGGATGATGGGATGAAGGTTCCTTCAGTGCAATCCCAAGTGCAATCACAAGCACAGACTCGCTTGCAAGCATTTGCTCATGGGTTTCACCATGAGGCTTTGACAAGAGTTCAAAGTTATGGCACAGATGAACCCAAACCAGGGCCACGCAAACAAACCTCGGCCCACCTTGTGCCTCACGCACAGCACCCGGTGGTTGGAGCTCGATCCAGTTGCCCGGGTGACTATCCTCCGCTTCCCCAGAACGTGTTGCCTTCGTCCGTCCCTGTTCAACCAGGCAGATCCTTAGGAATGACACGAATGGACAGTATTTCAGATTCCCGCCTTTATGAAAGTAACCCTCTTAGGCAGCGCCGGCCCCCTCTATGTCGAGAGCAGCATGCCAGCTGGGATCCTTTACCATGTGGGAATGAGCCTTATGGATACGGAGGTTACGGATTAATTGGAGGTCTCATGCCTTGCTGCGAACGAGTTATGGTTCGTAGTATGCCAGAAAAGATGGAGCAAATTTGGAGGTCACCGTGGGATATGCCGCTTGGACCTCACGGACTGATTGAACCGCAAGAGCGCCATCCGATCCCAGAACATCACTACCAGACTTACCGCAACCTCTGCAATATCTTCCCAGCATACGTAGTCCACTCAGTCATGGAGAAGAATCCTCATATGACGGATCCTCAGCAGCTCGCAGCCGTTATTGTAACAAAACTACGGTCCTGTCATTGAGCAAATGAAGGAGAAGCAGCACAACGTCTTGCGCATTTCCACTTTTTTTTTTATTTTAAAGCAGAGCTACACAAGCCAGTCACATAAAGAAGATAGAATTCCTCTGTTCCTTTTTAATTCTACCACCTCAGAGATCTTTACATATCTCTTTTCTTTGCATTAGCGCCATGATTTAAATAAGCAATGCTACATGATGTAGCTTGATTCTGGGTTGATGACGGGTCTTGTACTAATGTTTAAGCGATCATTCACTGGAGAGAAAAAAAGCAAGTTTGTTGAATGTTTACTAAGCAATTTAATTCATAATGTTCATTACGTTTACGATTTAGTTTAGATAAAAATGCACTTATGATACGCACAGACCTGAGTGTAGCTTAATGAAGACCAGCTGGTTTTTTTTGGCAATTTATAGTGCTGTATTTTCCAGAAAATTAAACTCTATAAAACCTTTAAAACCAACTTCTGCCTGTATAAAAAATACGATTATCAAACTACGATTATTATCACGAACTATTATCATCACAATTTACGAGCGCAAATTAAACATTGTTGTAAACTGCTAGAAGGCAAGACTTATTCTCTGGAAAATACGGTAGCCTTACTAATCACAGTCATTTTGTCTCATAAGGAACTTTACTTAGTAATTTTATGTTAAGAACATCTAATCAAAGTATTAAAATTAATTCTTAGGAAAGAAATGATTTAAAAAAAACAAAAAAAAACAATAGTAATGCGAGTGCGATTACATATTCACCTGCACCAGTGTAAGTATTGTGACTGTGCAAATATCTTATGTGTTTTTTGCCTTGTGGTAAAAAGGTGAATACGTGAAATTTCCGAAAGGAGCATTTACTCTGGAGTACCTCAAAGCATGAACTTTGACCTTTTTAAACTTTTATGGCCTTACATCATGTGACCTTACCACAAGCGTGTTAACGTGATATATAGAAATATAAATATAAATCTATCTATTTTTCTGATGGTTGTTGAGGTCACCGTTTGTGTTTAGTATTTAAGCACTTGCGGTTATTTAGAGCAATTATTTTCCTGTGTTAGCGACACCGCTTTGCAAAGAGTACCTTGGAGCGAAAGACCACCAACCTGCCAAAAAAAAAAAGGCATACGTTTCCTAACTCGCACTAAGCCATTTTGAAAGATTTGTTGATGCTGCCAAAAAGATCATGAATGTGTATTTGACTGTGCTAGCTAGATGCTAGCTTTATATAGCCTGTTGGATGTGTTTGTCGTGCAGTAACTTTAAAGAATCTTTAAAATTTCTCAGACTGAATTTGAAGGTGTTTACAAAGTCTCTGTTTTGGTAACAGATTCGTATTTCGACTGTGTAAGTTTCCGTGTTTTAACTGTTGGATGTTTGGAAACCTACGGCGGCGCTGCTTTTTACCGACAATTTTAACTTTGGCATGGAAACTGCCGAATTTGTCCACCTTGACGCCGTAGGTACTGTAGATTCTCTCCCATTGATTGAAATGCATATGTAGCTTAAAATAAATTTTATTGCTATCCAGCTTGCTTCAATATTTGCTAAACAGCTAGAAGCTAATCAGAACGATATATTCCACTAATAATGGTAGCTGAAGGGGTGAGGTGGCTCAATGGTAAGGCTCTGGGTCAGTGATCAGAGGAAGCTACCATCATTGGGTCCTTGAGCAAGGCCCTTAACCTCACTTGCTCCAGGGGCACCATTCGTTCTGGCTGACCCTGTGCTCTGACCCCAGCGTTCAAATTCATATGCTGGGATATGTGTAATAAAAACATTTCACTGCATGTATGTGTATGTGACAAATAGGATCTGAAAAATGAACATTATGCATATAAAATAAGCTAATTAGACAACTAGCTCAACACTGTAACCTGGGCCGGTTCATGGAACGTAATGGTTGTAACCATGACGCCAAGAAGAAGGACCTGGCTCATTTTAACAAGTGTAAATTTTCACGTTTAAAACTGTAGTTGTTCAAATCAAGAGCTCGACATGTGATTGGTTTGGCTTGGTAGTCAATTAAGACTTTTTTTTTTGAAGGGACAGCAGTTGGTGTGTCTCATCAGCAAAATGCTCTGGCTGAAGAGCATGTGTTTTCTGATTGGTGCTGAGAGACGCCGCCGTTCTGCTCGTCTACATGGTTTATTGTTCTATTGGCGCAACTTTCCAGTGTCTCAGTGTCTGGGTGGAAAAAAAACACTTTATTTGTATTGTTGTGGTTTGCGGGGGTTTGTTTTCATGAGCGCTGGTTATCGCTCGTGGGAAGGTTGCGACACACTGCCTACCTGTTTCTCCCTGTGCGATACACACTCACACGGAACACCAGGCTGTCGTTGGGTTGTTTCTTACATTTGATTGACTGGTCGCTTGCTGCTACTTCTGCTGCACACCGCTCTTTTTATAATCCTCTTAATCTCACGTCACGTCATCGTTTCTTTATCTCGTTAATGAGCTCAGATTCTCGTTATTGTGACACAGAAACTTCAGCATTACCTCTACATAGGTTACTGGATTCATAAAACATTCTGAAAATAATCAAATGATGTGTTCAAACATGTTATCTATGACATAACCAAACAAACCAACTTAACAATCTGTACCACATCAGGCAACTAAAAAGGTTCCTGTGCCTAAAGTTAGAATTGGATATTAAAATGTGTTTCAGTTCCTAAAATAGTTTCTCGGTCCATAAATAGGTTCTAGGTTTGTTTAAAAGATTTACGCCAACAAGTACCAAGGTCCTGAAAAGGAACCTGGAACTTTTTATTCCAGAAGCCACATGGCTCTTTTCGGGAACCGGGATAAAAGTTCTAAAAAAAAGTCTAAAAAAGGTCCCGCTTTGTTTCATTTTATTCTGGATCAAAATTCGCAACCTGGTAAAAATCGAAATAAAAACGTCGTAAAAAATATTTGGACAAAAAACATTGCAAACATTTGCGGTCATATTTTAATTTTTATTTTTTTTTACTTTTTATTTTTTTTACATTTGTGGTCATATTTTAAACATCTGTAAAAAAAACTCAATAAAATTTTATATCATTATAATTAGCCGATTAGCACGGACACGTTTGCTGTTTTTAACGTTGACATGCTACAAAGCTACAAATATTTCCTTAAGTACATTTTCGGTTAGTTCTACACTTGTTTTATTTCCTACCACTTTTTAGATGCTGATTAATTTTCTCGACGTGCAGCAAGTCATCAAGCCTCAAATGTTCAGAAACGACCTTTGCTTGTTGATACAAATTGTATCTATTTCTTGATTGTAAAAAAAATTCAGCTGTACAGTACTACGTATATAAACATATATACAAATATATAGAGAGGTATATATCTATAGAAAATAGCTTAGTTTTATTTAAAAGGATTAAAAAAAAAAAAAATCGACATTAATGCCATAATGTTAGTGACACTATGTGTCACTGGTGTAGCCCATACAGAAGGCGTGTTTCCTGCCGGGCAAGACATCTACAGACAGGGATCTCTCTCACATCCTTATTCTGTCTCACTCTTTATGCCATCGCTTATTCTGTTACCTCTATGATTTATGAGTGGTCGTGGTTGCTGGCCGTCCATCAGAATCCATCAGATCAAAGTACCATGTAATATCTTGGGAAAAGAGCCCCGATCACTCATTAAGGCCCTGACACACCAAGCTGATGCCAGAGAAATGTAATCCTCCATCTGGTGTACCTGCACTTAAGTAGTGCTTTAACACATTTGCTGCAGTAGCATGTGAGTGATAGCTAAAAAAAGAAAAAGAAAAAATCCAACCTTGCTATCTTTACAATTTTTAGGTTGAAACCCAGCTAAGAACTAAAAGTGTAAAAGTTCCTGAAAAGGTTTCTTGATGTGCAAAACAGTAGCTAGCTTCTTAAAATTCCTCATGGATCTCTCAAAAGGTTCTCGAAGATGTTCATGCATGGTTCCTGAGTCATGCTTAGCTCATGAAAACTTTCAAGGCCTCCTGAATTGATTTCCAGGATTCTAAAACAAGCTCATTATTTACAGTGAAGATCCAAATCCATCTGCAGTTTTACTTGCGCACATTAGTTTGTCTTTTTAGAGATTCTCCTCTAAAAAATGTTATTTATTTATTTTTAACCATGAACGTCAGCCACTGATCCGGAACTGCAAACGACTCGGTGTGTCAGAGCTCAGAATCCTGTTCAGATTCAGGAACAGAAAGTAACTCATTCTTTCTCTCTATACCTCCTTTCATGTCTCTCTGATTTTAGAATGGCATATAACACACACACACACACACACACACACAGATGGACTTGGACTGTATGCTACTGTCCAAATATATATAATCACATATATGAATATTTTTCTTTTTGTAAATACTGAAAATGGAATTGCACAGTATTAGTGCTTTTTACAAGCAGGCATGCACACACACACACATACACACCACCTTGCTAATCCCAGCTATCTTGGGTTTTTATGTGTAATACATAATCTAAATAAATCACTTTAAGCTTTTGTGTGAATTGAAATGTGGATTTATGCAGAATTTAAATTTTCCCAGATTTATTTTTAAACACACCCCTGACAAGTGCATTCTGGGTAATCTCCACATGCACTGTAGCGAGAGACTCCAGCGAGAGCCATTAATCTGTGAGATTAGTGTGAAGGTGTTTTTACATGAAATTGAGACAGAATCCAAATGAAGCAACAACGCAACAAGGACTAAAACACAAAAACACACAAACTATGTGCCAATATTTAGTTCTGCTTGATCTCACAGTAACTCAAACCAGCTAATTTAAACAAGCAAAAGTCAGAGTTCCGAAAAAGGTTTCTCTGAAAAGGTCCTTGGTATAAAAAAGGTTCTAAGGTTTCTAAGCCTTTAGATTTATTCTGTGGTTTGCATTCCTGTTAAAAAGCTTCTTGAAATGTGTTAAAAGATCGTGTGTTCAATGAAGGGTCCCAGAAACCTTCTGCAACCTTAAAAAGTTCTGTAAAAGTTTCAAGATGATTCCAGAAAAAAGGTACCTTGTTTACGCTTTGTTTCTGAAAAGGTTTATTGTTATTGAAACAAAGGTTCCGAGAAAGTTGAAAAGGTTCCTGCTGTTCAAATGTACTTTATTGTGAATTACTGTGAAATGAGAATTTAATAACGGCAGACATGCACCTGCTTTATAGGCGGTGTAACCCTCCGTATGTGTGACTACAAGACATTTGATACAGACGTGTGTATCAGCGTTCGGACGCTGCTTCTATTCTACTCACGAACTGCTGAGATGTATAAACTAAAACCACCTCTGAGATGTGTACATTTCAAATTTACCAGCTATCTCTCTCTCTCCCTCTTTCTCTCTCTCACACACACACACACACACACCCCGTCTCAGGAATGAACAAATTTATCATGAACTCTAGCAAAGACGTATATGTTGATGTTTAAACGATTAAATCTGGATTTTTTTTTTGTGACAGTGAAAACGCCTCTCAATCCTTGGAACTCCAGGTGTCTTTTGTTTCTTTATCGTACCGTGTTGCGTTCCGGCCGAGTGGATTCGAACACTCTGAAGTCTCGTGGTGTAACAGCGACGTACGGCCGTGTGTTTGGTTCTGTGTCGAACGAAACACTCGCTTTTGAAAAACAACAAATCCCCTAAAACAGAAGGAACTTTGTAACTCTTTGAGTCTGTAGACTCAAACAAAATGTAAGTCTCAATGACAAAACGTGTTTGTTTTTCTTCAATAAAGCCCAACCCTGTTGGTTATACTTCAGTCTGGTGTTTGGTTTCTTTCCAATATCTCATGTTTATCTCGTTTTGCCATTTTTAAGCTGTTCTCACTCGTTGTCTTTTCTTTGTTAACACACTAGAGGGCGACAGACATCGCTACACACCACAGATTTGTGGTTTAGCTCCGCCTCTTATTCTGTGTTGGCTGACAGCTTCAACTGCACTAAACAATGATGAAGCCTGATGGCGGTTGCTATAGCAACACAAACAAGGGTACACACTTTGGACAGTTTAGAACCCTTAATGGTTCCTGCCATGCTTAATCCCTCTAGAAAACCAGTGGTCTGGAAGAACCTTTGTTCTATTGTTTTCCAAAAATAATAATAAACATGTAATCATTTTTAAGGGTTCTTTGGTCGTCCCACTGAGGGACGCTTTGAGTCTTTCTATCCGGTAGGAAACCTAATAAGTAATTAAAACTCGGATCCATTAAAGATTCTTTGGTTGTTCCTCTAAAAGTTTACAGTGTTTCCCCGTTAGAAAAGGTTTCATACAGAACGAGCTTTAAGACCTACAATACATTCATTTTGCTCATGACCCTCGATGGAAGGTTTTATTGGTTCCATGTAGTGTTTCCAAACGGAACCCTGAACGAGAACAATAACCCTTAACTAGCTAACGCAAAGACAAATTGAGGAACTCGAAGAACCCGTAAATATCCAAAGACACAAACACAATGAGGTTAATTATCAGAAAATGTAATCTAAAAAAACATTCATAACACAAATATGTGACATACACAACACCGTGTGTGTGTTAGAAGAGTTTTAGTCCAGCTTTGAGCTTGTTGATGTCACTGTGAGTCCACATGGGTCCATCTGATCCAGTTCTGTTCTGAAGTGGCACACTGCACACACAGACATTTTTCTTAAGCACGCAATGCAAATAAAAATAACACCTGCACACACCTGAGAACAACAGGCCGCTCACCTCTGGTTGCCGCAGTGACTTTTTATCTGTTGGTCGAAGACAGTCAGCGTGCAGTAGGTCTCCACCATCAGATACGACGGATCGTCCGACTGCCCCGGAACCTTCCCCAGAGGGTACTGCTGCCAGGGAACCTTATCTATACACACATACACACACACACAGAGCAAATAGTCAAGCCTATGAGAAAATAAACCCATCAAAGTGTGTCTGTGTGTGTGTGTGTGTCTACCTATACACACACTCCACGCTGACCCTCGTAATGCTGCATTTCTCTCCTGAAGCGTCTCTGTACTCAACTGCTCCTGCACTTCCTGTATGGGCGGAGCCATGGCTGAGTCTGTCACTTCGTCAGTTGACTGTGTGGCCACAGTCACTTTCTCCTGCAGGCTTTCCAGTGTGTAAACGGTGTGGGAGGTGTCTGGGTTGCCAGGTGAACAACTGCCGAGGTGATTCTGTGTGTAGATGGTGCAGAGGCGGAGCAAACTGCTCTGTGTGTCCAAGGGGAGGGGCTTATTCATGTCCATCAATATCCTGCAAGAGTTTAACCATATACTCAGCATAATGAACGTTCTAAGTGTGTGTGTGTGAGTATATATATATAGATACACACTGTTGCAGCAGGAATGGTGTAGCAGCGCACGGTGCGTTCACACACAAGGATATGAGCTCATGCCATCGGAGCAATATTCTGTTAACAAACAACCGCTCCTTCATCGTCCTTATCCTATTGAAAGCCTTCGACTCATCTGGTTGAAACACACACACACACACACACACACGACTTTAAAACATATAGGTTTACAACAGCTGTTCATTAAACACACAACTATTAAAAACACACACACATCTGCTGTTGCAGTGGAGAATCTCAGAGATCCAGGCTGAAGCGTAATAAGCTCTGTGATTGGTTAGTTCCTTAGCGAGCTCAACCAATAGCTTCTCCAGCAGCTGCTTAATAAATGAGCTTGATATTAGCACTTTCAGTAGAGGCAACCAGAACCGGAGGAACTCTGGAGGAACACACGGGGTTAACGGGTCCACCAGATCCTCTGAGAGAGAGAGAGAGAGAGAGAGAGAGAGAGAGAGAGAGAGAGAGAGAGAGAGAGATTATTGAAAAAAGCAGGTCTTTAGAGTGTGTGTGTGTGTGTGTGTGGGTGTGTGTGTACCTGCTCCATCGATGTTTAGGGCCCCCAGCTGCTCCGCTGTAGGGATTAGAAACCCGTCCAGCACTAATGTGTTGATCACAGCATCTCTGTAACACACAAACACACAGATTTAAATATAGCTTAAAATGTTGTATTTCTGAGAAGCACAACGTACACCGACACCATAACCCTCCACACTACACTCTATACACACCTGGCCTCTGAGTTGAGCTGTTGTATCTGTGCGAGGATCCAGCTGAGATCCGCGCTGGTGTTGGGCCAGGAACCTCGCCACGACCCTGTCTTTATCAGATTCTCAAACACCTACAAACATCATAACATCTGTTAGTACAACCATCACTACACCTGCTAATATACTTATTACATGTTACTACACCCATTGCTACACATGCTACTACACTTATCACACCCATTATTACTCCTGTTACTATACCTATTAAGTAAAGTAACGTTCAGTTTATTGGTCACATGCACATCATACAGTACAACATACAGTGAAATGTTTTTATTCCGCATATCCCAGCATA
>JAOUQX010000024.1:9582865-9593097 GCA_028566295.1 Liobagrus marginatus
ATTGTGGCTTATTACAGAGTTTTGTGGCGCGAGCGTGGTGGAGGTCGTCATTCTGTTGTATTCATGAATCGCCCAACAATAAGTGATTCACTGACCACTTAATGATCTCTGAACTACTTTCGGTACTTTCTGATTAGTGGCAGGGATATTGAGTAATAAAACATCTTATCATCCTCTCATGGTGTAAAAAAGGTCAGAGGTCATTACCCGGGAAGTAAAAGCTCCTAGAAAACCGTAGCATTGTGGCTTATTACAGAGTTTTGTGGCGCGAGCGTGGTGGAGGTCGTCATTCTGTTGTATTCATGAATCGCCCAACGATAAGTGATTCACTGACCACTTAATGATCTCTGAACTACTTTCGGTACTTTCTGATCTAAAGGTGAATCTGAATTTGAATGAAACTGAAGCTGAATGAAAAATAAATCGGAATATACAAATTATTTGAACGAAAAATATGCTTATTTTGAGCATAAACATTTCAAAAGTTTTAAATTTGAATATTAAAAAATTCAAATTCAGGACTATGCACATTTTCAAATTTGTACAATTCAAATAGTTTTGTCAGATTACTAGCTCCATAGACGTATTGCCTGCTCCGGAGCAGGTTATGTTCCGGAAGCAAGTTGCTATGGTTACTTACATACCATAAAAGTTACTTCCGTTTTTGGAAGCGGAAGTTGAAGTTATCCGCTTACTTACCCTTAAACATACCAGATATATTATACAACCTGCTTTCTGTAATACCCCTCTGGTTGGTGGTATCTTTATATGTATACATTTGAAAGTATTTTGGAAATACGACCTTTTTTAGTGTGTGTGTTTTTTTAAAGGTGTAAGGCCCCCATTTGATTGTCCCCCTGTGGACAATTCATGTGTTTAAACTGCGGGGAATTCGATTCCATTTCCCACGCAAACAAAAAAGAATTCACCTGCTCGTGTGTGAAGCTTTAAACAGCGATTTATCGCTTACAGAAGTGTGTGAGGAAACTGATCCATTCAGCTATCATCCATATGCACACACTCTAGCCATCCTGACCCTGATGCTTCACATAAACCCACCTCACCCCACACTCACATACCCCACACCCCTCCCCACCCACTCAACTGGCTCCTAACATCTCAATCAGAACTCTCTCTCTTAATAACAAATAAAAAGCCGGCTGACACCGCGGCTGGAATAAAAGTGGAACACACACACACACACGTACGCGCGCACACACAGCTCCCGGGACTCGGGAGCCGGCGCGTGAGGAGAAAGACGAAATATCCGAGAATAACCTTAAAAACAAAACAGCAGCAGACTGTCCACAGCTAAAACTCATCAACTCTTCATCATCACCTTCCTCCGTCATGTCCCACAGTTCAGGATGACTCACGCGGCCGAGTTCAAGGTTCAAGTTTATTGTCACATTATACGTGGTACAACATACAGTGAAATTCTTTGGCAACCGACCGAAAGTTTGCTGTAAAGTGGGGGGTGAGGGAGAGAGGGAAATTGTAGGAGGGGGTTGCATATAATTACTATTTGCAATAAGTACAGTATACTGTAAAAATATATACAGTATATACAGTATACTAAAATATATACAGTAGTTTCTAATTACAGATGTACATTTATATGCAATATGTTTGTCAATAATATATACTAGTAATAATACTAAGAATAGTACTAATAATGGAATATAATAGATCAAAAAGTGTGCTAACTATAATATACTATAAATCTGCAGTGCATGTACATACTATACTGAAATATGCAGTGTACGCATACCTTCCATACATATACTACAAGATACAGTGTATATACATACTCAGCACATCGCTTCGCTAATGCAGTACGATGTTTTGTTCTCTACCTTTTTGGTAGTCAATGATGTCATACAGCGCAAAAACAATTTTAAACTACAAAAAAGGAAAAAAAACATCAATTACCAGTTATCAGTGTGCATTTCGGTGAAAAAGCTTAATTATTATTAATTTCACACAACGTCAAAAACACTTAAAAATTCAAAGATGTAAGCAACAAGAACAATTCGGAGACGTCATTTTAATATTTTTAATTTGTTAATTCAATTTTTTATTTATAAAAAACAGTTTAGAAAGCTAAACAAATAACAGAAATAAATTATACTGAGATCTCAGCTTGCTTCAAGGCAGGTGTGGCTGGCTGACACACACACACACACACACTGAAGGTGAATGAATGAATTAAAGCTTTATGTCACAGCTATAAATACAAAACATCTTATTACATAACACCAGAAAACAACACTGCTGATAACTCATGCACACTCACACACACGACAGTGTGTATGAGATTTTTAAACTTGATAAAAATACTGCTGGCTTTTCAGAATGCTTTTTATCTCCTGGGGAGCGTGCGCCCGCACGCACGCACGCGCACACACACACTCTGCATAATGCACAAATCTGGGTCAGCTTCTACCCCGGGTGTGATTCCTGAAAGCTTTCATATGCAAATCAGTTGCTTATTTACACATTTACATTTCTGGCTTCTGATTGGCTGCTGGTGTGCGAGTTGAATGAATACATCTAACGCGACTCACGTGGGTCTGATCTCTGATCTGTTCTAATCTAACATCTGATCTCACGAGTCGTTTTTAGGTCTCGTTTGAACAGATTGGATTTTAAAGGAGCTTTTCTGATCCTGTGTGATGTATCTAGTCTGAGTAGCTTGGTTCGGTCAGGTGATCAGACATGGTCTTATCTGGCTTAAGATCAGAAGAAGTGCTCGCTCAGCCTCAGAGTTTGGTATCAGGTCCTCTCGCTGTCAGGATGGGGAATGAGTTGCGTATTCTAGCAACCTCCGCCGCACACAGGTGACCAAACACTTTATTATACCAGTCAGGAGAGCGCCCCCTGTAGGACACACATATGCAATATGCACACATTAGTTCTGTTGTTGTGTAATACCGCTTATTTGTGTGTGTGTGTGTGTGTGTGTGTGTGTTTTACCGTAGATCTGCTCTGCAGTAGTGCGTTAGTCGGCTTCGCCCCTTTCCACATGGCTCAATCATAATACGTGATGTCAGAAGCACTGCTCTAAGCCCCGCCTCCAGCTGCACGTTGCCGTGATCAACAGATGAGGAAATGAGAACACACACACCTCGAGGGAGATCTGCGCACCAACGCCTGACACACACACAAAAGAACAGTACATTATAAGCACACGCATAATTTTAATGTATGTGTGTGTGTGTGTGTGTGTGTATTCATATGTACCGTAGCACTATGAAGTCGCGGCGTGGGAGAGGCGCCATGCTGTCGGTGATGTAATGAAACACCTCAGTGTTATTCTCCAGACTTTCTATTACTCGACTGTGCAGCAGATCCTCGTCCCACAGGTGGCGCTCTCTCAGCACACGATGCAAAACCACGGTGGGCGGAGCCTCAATCTCCACCGAAGCACGCCATAGACGAATAGGGTGTCCGTCTCCAACCTGCAATTGACCAATCGCGATACAGACGAAAGACAGATAAGCAAAGTACTGACCAACTCACTGACCTGTATGGCTCCCTGACATAGTAACCGTCTCATTTAACAATTCTCTGACTCATTGAGAGACTGCTGCTGTTTGTGTGGTTGTGTATTAGTGTCTGGTGAATATGTGTGTGTGTGTCTGTGTGTGCACCTTCTTGTAGGTGAGCTCAGTGTGCGGTGGTCCCACCGCGCTGTGCCACCCCTTGCTCTTCTCGGCTGTATCTCTCAGTAAACACTGCACGTTGTCCTCCAGGTAGACGAGATAGTCCACGTGCTCTCCGCGTTGGTTCACTCCGAGCGCGTGCAGAGGCAGTGGCTGAGCGTCTGCTAACACGTACGAGCTGCACGCCTGCAGCATCGTCTCCTGAGGAATCTGACGTACCCAGTACACAGTCAGTTGTAAAATATCATAATAAGGAATAAATATAACTAACAGGAATATCATAATAAGGACAGCCGATGTGTGTGTGTACCTGAAAGAGCTTTTTACACTCTGTGATCATGTGACTCAGGCACTCAGTGGCTGCCATGTTCTCACTCAGGTCCTTGTGGTCGGGTTTGGCTCTGACCTTTTTGCTAATCAGCCTTTTAGAACGAAACAAACAAATAAAAAAACACGATCATTGCTGCACTAGAAACAAATAGTTTACATGGAAACTTACTGTGAGGTTATGAGAGGTCACAGAGCAACCAAACACACACACACACACACACACACACCCGTGTGAGATTGCGTCTCGTTTGGAGGTGTTGAGGTGAAGGATAGAGGGAGCGAGACACACAGCGAGTGTGTGTGCCGTCATCTGGTTCTCCTCCGCCGTGCTGATGTCACTGAGGAAGTAGAGCAGCGTCTGCAGAACCTCTCGGTTCTCATCGGGCAGGAGGAAAACGGCACACTGCACCGCCTGGAACCGCAACTGCTTAGGGACGACTGTATACACACAGATTTGTTTTGCTATCTTAGTGAGGACATTCCATAGGCGTAATGATTTTTATAGTGTAAAACTGTACATTCTATCCCCCTACTGTACTCTTAAACCTACACATCACACCCACACCCTACCCCTACAAATCACACACACACCCCTACCATACCCCTACACATCACACACAACATTCTGTATTTTTACATTTTTAATAAAACATTGTGGTTTTTTTTAAACCTATTTTAATTACGAGGACTCATGAAATATCCCAATAAAACATGCTTATGATGTAATGCCCAGGTCATTATAAATTCATGAAAACAAACAAACAAACACACACACACACACACACACACACACACACACACACACACACACACACACACACACACACACACACTTTCTGGTTTTCATACTCACACTGATAAATGTGCAGGAAGGTGTGTGTGAGTTTGGAGGTGAGGATGGGCTCTGGCAGGTCTCTGAAGTACTGCTTCAGCAGGTCAGCGACGTCGTAAGCTGACTGGCCATGATAGGTCACATGATCACCAGAATTATCGTTCAACTGCCTGAGGGCCTGAATCCGGGATTTCACGCCGGACTTCCGGAATATTCCCACCTACAAACAGAGAGAGAGAGGCTTTCTTCTAAAATCAATCTTGGCAAAGAGGCAGGGCTTCCCATTGTCAATCACATGATTAGACAACTGTGACGTGCACCATCTCATGGTGCGTGTACCTTCTCGAGACACTGACTCCGCAGGTACCTCATGGCCTGCTGTATGCTCTGTGGGAGGGGCTGGCCGGTGCGCTGGACATTGACGATGGGCGGAACACCAAACACTCGCTTGTCTTTGTAATCGGGAACTTTCGAACGCTTCATGAACTTTGGCACTGTCCTGTCAAATCACAACGCAGAACACAGAGATGCACTGGCTGTTACAGCCAATAACACAGCGGAGAAGAGAAACAAGTAACCTTCGAGAAATAAAATAAAAATGTGAACTCACTCTGGATGACTCACTTGTGTGTGTGTGTGTGTGTGTGTGTGAGTGAGTGAGTCAGTGAGCGAGTGAGTGTGCGTGTGTACCAGCTCCGCCCGGGTTTGCTCGTGTCACAGTGTTTCTCTAGGATCGCGGTGAGTCTCAGCAGGCTGTATTTCTGCAGCAGGTTCAGCTGCGCCGCTGACTGGCGGTTAATCTCCTGTGACGCTGATGTCACACTCGGCCGGTGAGAATTCTGAAAACTGTGCCATCGCAACTTCCTGTGAATGAAAAGTTTTTTAGGATTGAAAAAGGAACAGAAGTACATTGTGCCGAGTCGTCGTATATAAAATAAAGCTTGTTGAATCCATCAAGGCTAACAACCTGCTGGGGCGCGTGAGAGACGCACCGACTCCAGAATCCCTCCTCTCCCTCATGTCTGCATCTCCATCGTTCAGAGAGTTGCCGGGACTTTCGTAATCCGAGCGCTCTTCGTCCTGGAGCATGCTGGGTAACGTAGTTTTTGTTGTCGACTCGCTCTCATCCAGCTGTCGTCCCAGCGAATTAGACCACTCATTGATGTTATTTTGTAGTCCGTGGATGCGCTGCAAAATGGCGTCCAGATGCTCGAAGGCGTCCTCCGAACTCTGAACACAAACCTCCTGAACCTCCGACAAATCTGTGAAGGCGTCCGGAACGTTGTCGTAAACCGAGCTTATTGAATCCACAGAGTTTTGGCGTTTTCCTAGCGCGGGTAAAAGGAAGTCCTGTGATTCGCTAAGGCAACTGCTGGTGCCGTCCAATGAGAACCCTCCGTCCTCCGCTGACCAGCCGATTTGCTCGCTAGGTGGAGAGAAATCAGTCAGACACATGCTCTCGATGGACAGCGACCTGGGGAAGGTTCCGGGTTTGTGATCGGAAGGAAGATGAACAAGCCGCTCGACTGTTCCTCGGTGACTCCATTGCTTGGTCAGTTTGGACCGGTCCCATGCTAACTGGTAGTCCTCGAGATAAAGACACGCCCTCTGAGGCTTGATGTCGGCTGCTGATTGGTCAATACTGCTATGCCTCCTGGTACGTGACCTCCATCCCGCCGGATGTAACTGGGGCACCCGAGGACGGGTTTCCGTGGAGACGCCGCTAGCGACTGCCTCTTTCTGTCGCCGTAGAGACTCCATCCTCCGCAAAAAGGGTCTGGAGGAGCGCTTCACCTTTACTCGGACAGAAGGCGACGGAGAGGAGGAGTCGTCGCCGTCGCATTCTGTGGCGACCTCCGGAGAGGTGGTTTCATGGGCAACTTCAAGACTCAGGCTGCTGAGGCTAGAGGTCAATGAGGTTCCGTCACTCAGCACGCTGTCGCTGCTCGCCGACGGCTTCAGGGTCGAGACGCCGTCGCTGTGTGGCTGGAGGCGGGACCAGGTTCTACTGTCACGCTGAAACGCCCAACGAGAGCTGAGCGCGCACGCATCGTCCTCCTCGGAATCCTCGCTCTGACCAACACACACACACACACACCCCTCTAATCAGAAACCTATGAAGCCTATAAACCCTAGTTTTTTTTTGAAGCGTTACACTCACAGCGTGAGAAACACGACCGTTTGATATTACACAATTATACGCAATTACACAACACCCAGAAGTTAAACAATGGTAATTTTTTATAATATCTTCTAATTTGCTGAACTGCTGCTGAGTGTTTGGTTTGATTGACAGCCATCACAACCAATCAGATATCACCCACCTGTTTACAGCGGAAGTGAACTTCCAGACTCATAGCAGCGCATTTGTTCAGAGTCGTCAATCTCCTGACACACACACACACACACACACACACACACAAACAACAACAAAGAGAAGTATTTAAAGGAAAGAGGAAAGAAAGAGTGATGGCTTTTTTTCAGTAGAGCGACTAATTTCCCAGTGAAAGATCGACAGCTCTGATTATCTCAATTACATCATTAATTGTTCATGTGTTTTAGTCTCACCTGCATAACGCTCGCACCGAGTCATGATCCAAAAACTCATGATCCCTCCTGACCGAGGAGATATCGATGGGGAAGAGAGAGGCTGAGAGAGAGAAACAAACAGAAAACAATGAACTGATATGGCTTTAATATACAGTATATGTGTGCGTGCGTGTCAGAATCATGTGGGCTGTTGATACACACAGCTGTGACCTCAAGTGTCATAACACTCACAGTAATCTTAAATCACACACACACACACACACACACACACGCGCGCGCGCGCGCGAGACACACTCGAACGCGCGCACACACGATTTTTAGTAAAGTAAGTAGATAAGTAAATAAGTCTGCTATAAATTATATCAAAATGTTACTTCGTTACACCAGTGTGTGTGTGTGTGTGTGTGTGTGTTTATCGAGCGCTTCCTGACTTTGCTCGGTTTCCCGCCTTTGTTTCTGCCTCCTTCCTCTGCAGTGCTCCATCTCACCCACTGACCCTGTCTAATCCCAACCGTAGCCACACCCTCTCCTGCTCTATCCTCCCTAAAAGTGGCCACGCCCCCTCCTGCTCTATCCTCACTAAAGAGTTCCCATGACCACTCCTGCTCTATGCTTCCTAAAGAGTGACCACATTCTCCTGCTCTATCCGCCCTACATTGTAGCCCCGCCCCTTCTGTGCTATCCTCCCTAAAAAAAAGAGGCCATGCCCCCTCCTGCTCTAACCCCCCTACAGAGTGGCCACACCCCATCCTGCTTTATGAGAAGCCACACTTTCCTACTCTATCCTCCCTAAACCATATCCCCAACATGCCCATTGATTACTGGAAGGGTTTCCATAGCAACCCATGTCCGGGGATGGTGTTACGGCTGGGCCGGGATTAAAAAACACGTTGTCTTTTCTACCCCTTGCCGTGCCGTCATTACAGGTGTTAATCCGTCTAGAAGCTTCAAGTGCAAAACGAACACTAACCTAAGTGAAAGAGGGGGCGGAGCTTGTGCATCATTACACCATGCAGTGATGGTAGCTCATTAACGGCTGCTCTAATTATAGCAGTGCTCTTGACACGCTGCCCTGCTGAGTGTCTGCCTGCTAAAGTTCAGACCTATAAAATCCGTTCCTATTATAGGACAGAGACATGCAGCGCTTCCTGGACTCAGAGAAGTCGCGTTAGATCAGCTCCATATACGCACGTCGAAGAAACCAGTCATATGATTTAAGCTAATTTATTCATGCACAACCCTGACCACCAATAGTTCTGTACTGACTAGTACAACGCTAAAATTACCAGCAGGGTTTCATCACACAACACACACAAACACACACACACACACACACACACACACACACACACACACACAGTGGCATGAGGCAACAGGTCTTAGCTTCATTTCCCAATTCACTGGACACAGACAAAGACAGAGGCCAAGAGACAAAAATGAGAATAGCAGATCAGAAGCATTAGCAAAAGAATCTTAAGAGTTTTTAAAATTCATTTATTCCTATTGTTCCATTGTAACAGAGATAGAGACAGAACAATAAAGAGAGACGGGTGAAGATGAAAGGTGTGTAAAGGGCAGTGTGTGATGTGAATGATAATTAAATCTTACTGATTAATTGATTATCGGTTACCTTCATAGAGCTGCACATACTGTGGGAAGCCTGCTGCTCGCAGCCAATCACACGCCTCCTTCACCTCCACCTCTTCACAACAGAAAGAGAGAGAGAGAGAGAGAGAGAAAGGGGGGAGAGCTGTCATGAAGTGATGGATATAAACAAATCAGAAACGAGACCTCGTTATTTTGCACACAGAAATCACTGGAGCCTGAAGGCTTCGTGTCATTGCTGTTACACTCAGCGCGAAAGTTCATTATCATTTATTATTATTTTTAGTATTATTAGTCTAAATATTCATAATAATTGAATTGAAGACAATTCACCCTTACACTTAAGAGCACTTCACCTTCGTCTCACATATCAGAACATTCGAGGTCTATCATTGACTCGGACAAGCGCGAGGAAGCGCTGATGTGAGTAGTCTACAATTTAATAATAATAATAATTATTATTATATTTAATTTATAATGCGATTTTCTTAAAATCAAAAGTGCTACAAATCGGGCAAAAACACATACATAAAATCCAGAAACGTTAAGACGTTTTGCTCAAGAGCTGTGAAGAACAGACGTTCAGATCAAGTGTGACTCAATAGTAAACAGTCTGGGACACTGGTTAGATAGATGTAGTTCCAGCATCATCTCATTTGCTACTTCACTTACAAACGCGTTAACCAGAGAGAAGTAGATTAGGCCCAGTTCTAGAATCTGGAGACTTGTTCCAGATTCCTCAAGGTAGTTATAAAATGATCATCCGGGTCTAAAATTCCGTATAGTTCTACAAATCACCATGCAATGAACAAAGGAAATCACCATGCAACTGTTACTATCACCATACAATCACCTGTCCGGTATATTTCTCTGTGCCCAACAACATATAGTTCTGATCAACCTGGTTCTAGACTCCTCAGCAGGGTCCTAAAGGTCCCAGAGTCATCAGTGTGATGATGTAATTGCCAATCAGGTTAGAGAATTCAGTGCCGCTTTAGAGACATGGCAAAGCTTTAAACATTGAGGTTAGCTTTAGAACACACACACACACACACACACACACACACACACACACACACACACATCTGCGACTCGACTTCAACAGATCTTATCGCCTTCCTTTACTTCCTGTTTCCTGAAGCAGCATTCTAGAACTCCCAGAGGCAATGTGGGATTTCCCACACACACACACACACACACACACACACACACACACACACACACACACACACACACACACACACACACAC
>JAOUQX010000024.1:9603414-9621153 GCA_028566295.1 Liobagrus marginatus
GGTCCGGGTGTGTGTGTGTGGGTGGGGGGGGGAGGTTAGGAGTAGGGTAGGTGTGTGTGTGTGTGGGTTTAGGAGTAGGGTGTGTGCGTGTGGGTGATGCACCGCACCGGAGACTCCTTCCGCACATCCCAAACAAACAAGTTGTTGCTATAGAAACAATAACGTATCCGAGCAAGTGTGTTCTTTTAACCGTAAACATTACAGTGAAGTCTGAATGTGAAGAACGTCCTGAAGGGAATTTTTTATTTATTCAGCAAACAAAAACGTTTCACAAACAAGGTCGGCTAAACTTTGTTGGGATTTCTTTGATGTTTTCTTTTTTTTCTTCTATTTTTTCCTACACGCCTATTTTTCTAACATGACATTTCACGTTCGTCTGTAACACTCATTTAACCCTGTACCTGTTTCATGTGAATGAAATGAAGGATAAAAAAGCAACACACTGCTCATTTCTGTGCTGCTTTTTCCTCCGAGTCTTTTATTCTTATTAGAATTGAATGATTAGTTTAATCCTCTGAATAATTCTATTTAAAAAAAAGACTTCTACACTAAAGATATATTCTGGTGACTGACTTCTTTTCTGAATAACACATTCTTATGTGACTGTTAATTATGAAATAAAATATAACTTTTTAAAAAAGATTTTCAATCACCTTTTGAAAATGATATTAAAATAAATTTGTTTCATTTAATTATTTCCTGGATATTATTTATTGCACAATTATTTATTTTTTTACACATGCATTTGTTTGCATGTTTGTTTATTTACTTATATTATTCATTTATTTAATTTGCCCTATTTATTTATTTGGTCACTGTCAGGAATTTGTGTGCCCTTACCCACCAGACTACCAGAGAGTAACACCGAAACTTCCGCTTTATCTGTCATTGTCTAGTCCAGAGGTGTCAAACGCAGTTCCTGGGGGGGCCACGGTTTAGTTCCAACCCTGCTCCAATACACAATATGACATTTTTAAAAGTAAGCCTGGAGGATTGAAATGGTTGTTTCCCTCGTGTTCTTGATTGTTTCTTTAGTTAATTGGTTCCCACCATAGCGTTCTTACCAAGATGACAAAACGTTACGTTCAAATCGGTGCTGTTCACGTTCTGGGGATTAGCCGTTTCTATAGCGACAGACGACAAAATGAACATAAAGTTGCATCTGAGAGTCCAAGAATACTGAATATACACAACAACGTGCATGATGCTAAAAACAACACAAGTAACAGTTGTCATACAAATGTGTTGTAATTATTACACTTTATAATTCATTGGGTTATCATAGGTAGTCTAGATATCTAACTTTGTGCTACTTGTCTTTCGTTGATGTTTCTTCCTTTCGTATGAAGACATCTACATCGGCAAAAGTCAATTACATGAATTTTAAAAAATAAATATTATGTAATAACTACTTAATTACATTTTAATACTGGACGCGCCGCCATTTCCCCCTGCTTCCGCGTGAGGGGGTACAAGCTGTAGCTGTCAGAAAACTTCCAGCCTGCAAGTTGCAATAACGAGTTCTACGAGGACATGAACGTGTTTTACAAGTTGGATTATTGGAATTACGGTAATAACAATACAGCGTAAAATCCTTGTGGATGAGCAGGTGTTAATCTAGCTTTGTTTGTGTGTCAGGTTGCTCCTGTTCATGTTCCATGTTGTCATGTTCATGCCAAGTTAACGCCTAGTTCATTTCTAGTTAGTTGTTTTGTAGCTTAGATTATTGTTTCATTAGCTGCGTTAGGTTCTCACTTATAATTAAAGTACTTCTGCACATGCATACTGCCTGTACTGCCATTTCACGACAGAAAGCTAGACCAAGACCTACTCAAACTCAGGGGTTGATATACACGTGACAAACAAATGACACAATAATATAAACAAGAAACACCAGACACCAATCGAGAA
The DNA here is from genome assembly GCA_028566295.1 of Liobagrus marginatus. Taxonomy (NCBI): domain Eukaryota; kingdom Metazoa; phylum Chordata; class Actinopteri; order Siluriformes; family Amblycipitidae; genus Liobagrus; species Liobagrus marginatus. The sequence continues at coordinate 9,605,326 of JAOUQX010000024.1, forward strand.
CATTAAGGAAACAACCAATCACAACAAAAACAGCACATAGCACATGGACTAGACAATAAAAGAAACAACGGAAGTCTCATTCGTACACTCTGTTGGCATGGGATGGCAAGGGCGAACAAAACCCTGATAGTCACGCCCTTGAGTAAATCATTTCTTCCATGTTTCTTGGGAAACACACACACACATGTATTGATCCCTGAAGCACAAAGAGGAGAAATTTTTATTTAATTGGATGCAAAGAAACAAATCAACGTAACAAATTTACAGGAAGCTGCACATAAAAATTCTTTCAGCGTTGTGAGGTTCGTGTCCATTTTACACACCTTGCTCACCAGAACGGATTATCAGTTGTTACACACATGAACGCTCGGGCTGCAATTCTATACCATATCAATATATCAATAATAATCATATTAATAATAAAGCCGAACAATCAGTAAAAAACAGCTAGAAACGTACAAAGATTTAAGTAACAAAAACTCCCAAAAAATATTTCAAGCAAAAAACAAAAGAAAATAAGGACATACAAAAAGATCGAAATAAAACAACATTCATTTTCATTTGATTTATGTAGAATACCGAGGAATACTCACAGGATGTCGTTGTGTACAGTTTACATGATTTACACCAAAACCTTACAGAAACACGCTTTTAAAAATGTTCGTTTGTTTTTTACATCGATTTCTTTAAAAGTTTTAAAAGCCGATTCGCACGATTGCGAAAAAACAACTGAAAAATTGACAGATTCATTCTGGAACATTTGCGAATGGTTTGTGTCACACAGACAGCAGCTCGTCAAATAAAAAAAAAAAAAAAAAAAAACTGCTCAGAGGATTAAAAAAGTCTCTAAAACCCGAATTTGTGACGAAACCTGGTGAAAGTGAACGCTTCGAATATCTTATAGGAGTCTCGGGTTCGACGTAATCATTGAGCGGAAAGGTTGGATATGTGACCTAATCTACATTCAAAAAGGTTTTTAGTTTTTTTTTTGTTTTTGTTCATTTTTTTGTAGTTATTGCTTTAATTCTTGACTGATTTTAACTTTGGCTTGCGTTAAATGAAGCGTGCATGCTACGGGAAGAAAACTATCAAAACAAACCTTTGGTGCTCGGACGATTGCCGTCCGAGTGCAGGCTTACTCCCAGCGCCAACCTAGCGTGCTATCTTAAAGTCGACGAATGTAAAGAAAAACTTCATCTTAAGGCATTGAATCGAGTAGCAAAAGTAAAAAAGCAGAGCGTTTTCACTACATAAGCACTTCATAGGCACTACATAAGCACTACGTCATCACTAAATAGGCACTACAATAGCACTTCTTACTGCAGGCATGACATAAGCAATTTAATAGCTACGTAAGCACTTCATAGAGGACAAAAAGCTTCGCCCTCGGATCTAGCTCGATCTTGAAGGAGCAGTTTGTAATTTTAAAACTAATCTCCAAGTCTAACTAAAATATTCACAAATTCAAAAACCTTTAAGTCATTTGGTACATTTTGTTTGGACTAAATATGAAAAAAAAAATCTGCGTGAACGCTTGTAAACACGACAGTTGTTTGAAAACTGTAACGCTGAACCTCGTGAAACTGCACATTCGTGCAAATGTTTATTCAGTTCACAGTCCACAAATTTACACAAAGTTTTAACAGTTTGTAGCCTTAAATAAAAAAATGTCAGCTCAGCTCCGCCCCCTCAGCTCCCTGAAGTGATCTACTTAGGCCCTGCTCCTTTTGCTTTCTACACCCATGGTCCCACCCTTAAATCGTGTTATACATGCCTACTTTAAGTCAGTAACTGAATTTTCATTTTGCATCAATTCTGATTTTGTGTGAAAGTGATATTTTATGTAAATTGTGATTCAAATAATTACAGCACTTACTTTAAAAGTGATGACATTAGTTTTAATTTGAATAAAATTATGAAAAATATATGTAAAAAATATAGAACGAAAATTGTAATTAAATTGTCTTTTACTAATTTTGCCTCTCGTATTGTTCTCTGTTTTTCTAGAAATTTCTGATCTTCATTCTTTAAACATTCTGACTAACTTTTCTACCTGATGTATCGCCATTTTGGGCAAAATGGGGCGGAGCTTACGACTTTGTTCTGTGGTGGGTGGGGCTAATAACTAACAGCTAATTTTAAGGTAAAGCGACGTAAATATTATCCAAAAAAAAGAAGAAAGGAAAACTCGAAACGTCTCTAACTGACATCCAATAAATTCGCTGTTGAATTTGCATATTTCGTGTATTATTATTTTTTCATTCATTTTTTTTTTTTTTTAAACCAAAGGTTTATTAAAGGTTCCAAAGTTAAAAACTACAAACTGCACCTTTAAGGCTTGGAGTCGAATATTAAAAATACAAAAGCGGTTGAATCAGCTGTCAGCGAAAAGGTTCAGAAAAGACCGCATTCCAAAAGGTGCGTTAGAAATCACGGGACTCACGCATGCCACTAGCAGCACATTAATTATGTATCGATTATATTTATATGAAGAAAAAAAATCCCGCAGAACAAAACGAACTTCACTCTGCGATCAAATATGAAACAGTGCTCAGTGCGCGCGATCGAGAATCACCGTAGTCGGAGCGGCGGCGCGTGCGACTTAATGAGGCGAGCACGCTCAGGCGGTGTTCTTTGTGTGTGTGTGTGTGTGTAAGACAGGCTACAATAGCTGGCTAATCGTGCTCAATAGGAAAATCCCCTCACAATACGCGAGCTCTTGTGATTCATTATATTTAATCTTTAATCGATTAATGACTCGGATGCGACTATAAGCGCGCGCGTGCAGGTGTGTCAGAAGCACTTTCTCGCTCGGAGTTTGGGACTGTAATGAGCACTTTCGTGGTAAACACCTGTGCCAGTGTATCTTTCGCGCTGTCTCGTCTGACAGCCTCGTTTTCTCCTCGCGGCTCATTCTCTCCGACAGAAAAGAGGAAACAGCAGGAAAAAAAACACCCGCATGCTGGAGCCTGACGCCCGGCCGGGGCTAGCGGGAACGACAGACACGACGCAATCTACATACCAAAGAAGAGCGGAGATTATTCAGACTGAGAGAAATCTGCACGCGGCACAGCGATTAGCAGAAGTGCAACTTTCTACCCAAAACCAGACAGACACCACGGTGAGACAACAGGGTTTCACCGAGGAGATGGAGCTCGAGCCTGAAGAGACAAGTAGAACACATGGGCGTGGCTTAGAGAGAGAGAGAGAGAGACAGAGAGAGATAGGGAAGCAGCGAGAAATAAAATGTGTGTGCGTGCGTGAGAGCGAGAGAGTAAGAGTAGAGTTAAGAGTTCGAAGAAAAAAGGCGGGAAAATAAGAGAAGATTAAAATGAAACAGAAATGAAAACCGGATGGCTGGCAGATAAAGAGAAGAACGAGAGGTACACGAATAGAATAAAAGGACGAAAGAAAAATACTGTTTGTAAGAAAAAGAAAGGATGAAACAAAGAACGGAGAGGAGGCGAGCCAGAGTAAATAAGAGAGGGAGAGAGAAAAGAGGAGGCAATGAAATGAAAACAAAAAACTTAGAAACTGAGAAGACTAATTGTTTGATCACATGGTCAACGTCGTATCAGTGAGCATGGAGCAGGTAGCCCGCTAGTTCAATTAGCTAACTCTATTCTATGTTTCTAGCTTGCTGTCTTTACCGGGAGTTCGCTGTATTGTGTATGTATGTGTGTGTGTGTGTGTGTGTGTGTGTGTGTGTGTGTGTGTGAATACAGTGGCAGTTGACAAAGCCATGTCTCAAGTCTGTGCTAAAGTGTTAGCGGTGTGTGTTATTGCTCGTGAGGAGTTGAACCCCGCCGCAGCTCACACCAGCGCTATGCTAAAGGCTGAAGCGGTGAACTGAAGATTTACATCCAAGTGCAAAAGCTTGCGAGTGTTTTTTCTTGCTACAACTTTTTAAAGAGAGAAAAACAAGAAAGAACTTTTATAAAGTTATCAAAAAGAAAAACATGAAGGTGGAAGTGTTAAAGTCCTCGTGCACAGAGTCGTCTTTCCTTTTACTGTTTTCTGAAGCAGCAATGAGTTCAAACTATACATGTGTCTCTGTGTGTGTTTTTGTGTGTGTGTCTCTTCAAAGGCAAGATCAATAATGTATGTGGCCGTGCATACACACGCAAGCACACGGTAAAAATAAAAAGGATCATCATAAACTTTTGGCAAGGGGCGGGGCAATGAGATGTAAAAAAAAATAGCCACACCCACATAGTTTGCCCCACCCCTGATATTGACCTTAAATAAACAGATCAAACTGAACCCCCACATATACAACGTTCCCTTTCCCGAAAATGTACGCCGATGGAATGTTTTAAACCCCAGCAGCTCTTTGGTTCTCCTACAACAGAAACCTTACCATTTAGAACCTAGAATTATTCACCAAACTCTTAAAGAACTGCGTTCTAGGTTAGTTCCTTTATGGAACCTGGTGAGGGAGATCCCTCCATTTTATCCGGAAAAAAAACCCCTTGAAGTATACTTGGAGAAATGAGTTCCCTCAGACCTTCTCAGTTTGTCCTTTTGAAATAAAAGGTTCAGTTTAGAATTCATGAGTGGTTCTGTTTCAGAAAGGGTTCCTATTAGAGCCCATTTTAGAAGCTAGGAACCCGTCTCATTCAACACATCTAAATGTGGTTCTAGGTGAAGAAGCCACATAAAAAACTCCTTCCTCGTGTTCTTCATGCTCTGCATGGTTATTATGTTCTGAATGTGCTGGTGGTGATGGTTTGTGTGATACGTTGGCGTGTGTTAGCGTGACTGATGGTGTACATTTGTGCGAAAGGAAACGTTGCATACGTTTCACGGTTCTTCGGTTGTAGAACGTTAGCTGGGGGCATGGAGAACGAGTACATTTCGATTGTCATCGTTTTGGTTGGTTAACTGAAAGAAAGCAACGCAAGCTTTATTCAGGCCGCCATTCATTGTTTTAAAAGGTTCGAGCGTATGGCAGTTATATTTTAGACCTTTTTATAATGACTATTTTTATATTTTCCAACAAATGCATAGAGTGAAGTAAATGAAGCAGCGCTTCTATGAGGAAACTTCCTAGTGCACACTTTGTCTTTTTCAGGGCTCAGATCAACTAAAAGGCTTTTTCTCCCTTTTCTCCTTCTCCTTCTTTTTTTTATTTATTTAATTTTTTTTTATAAACCTGTCCATCAGGTAACACAGCGTAGCTCTTCAAACTCTTCAGGAATAAATGCTGGAGAAAAAAGAGCGCGAGAGAGAAAGACAGCGCGAGAGAGAGAGAGAGATAGAGAGAGAGAGAGAGAGAGAGACGAAACTGCCGGCGTGAGAAAATGATCTGAAATTATCTTTGAGCAGAAGATAGACCGGAGTAACGATGTAATGGTCCTCTGCAGATTTTACAGACGCTTTCAAGAAAAGAAAGAAAAATAAGGCATGAGAGAGAGAGAGAGAGAGAGAGAGAGAGAGAGAGAGAGAGAGAAAGAAATGAGGATGTTTAAGTCTCCCTGCTGAAACTTAACAACAACAAAAAATGCATGAAGTTGGAGAAACTGGTTCAGACTAGATCGGATGTGATTAGGACAGATCTGGATGTGTGGGCGTCGCCAGCCTGGGTGCCGGTGTGGGCGGAGTCAGAGTCTTGTGGAACAGAATGGGTTTGGCCAGGCCGGCAAGGATCTTTGGTACCTGCACTGAGATAATTTCAGCAATCATCTCTGGGAAGCTGACCTTTGTGGGCAGAGACTGAGCCTGAACGAAAAGGTCAAAGGTGAACTGATGAAGCTTCCGGACAATCTGCAGAGGAAAGAAAGAAAGAGAGAGAGAGAGAGAGAGAGAGACAAAGAGAAATGTGAAATATTCAACAACGTGAAGAAAGAAACGCAAGCAGAGGAGGAAAGGTTTGATTTTAAAAACGTGTGAAACAACATTGCACTTATTTAACACACTGAGCACTGTGTGTGCGTGTGTGTGTGGGGGGGGGGGATACCGGCTGCATTGAGTCCATTAATCTGGTCAGTTGATAGAAGCGCTGTGCACAGTTACTCTTCCTGCCGTAATTAATCAGACGATTGAGTTCGTTTATGTACGACAACCTCAGCTCATCAAAGTACTTCTGACTCTTTAATCCCTCCACAGGAACTACAGAGAGAGAGAGTGAGAGAGAGAGAGAGAGAGAGAGAGAGAGAGAGTACATCACACAACGAGAGATTGTGCAGTTGTGTGACAGAAACTCATCAATCTGAGAACATGAAGCACGGTGGTGGCGGCATCACGTTGTTAGATATTTGTTAGAATATAGTATGGAATGAAATGTGTCAGAGGGTAGAGTTGAGATTGGGGACGGGGCTTGGCCTTTCAATAGTACAATGTCTTTAAATGTACTTAAAGCTGAATCTCCAGCTAGAACACAATCAGTTCAGGACTTCACATAGGTGCATCTGCTCGATCCTCAAACAATGCAACAGTCTGGGGGTGAAAACTTCTGCTAACGATCACGTTAAATTAACACACACTGCAGTACAACAGCAGGACTTGAACTCGGTTAGTCGCTGTGGATTAAAATAGAATTGAAATGAAATGATTACAATTATTTTAACATTTTTCAATTCCAAATATGAAGCGGCGTCCTGATCAGAAAAAGTACTGAAAGATGTAACGTTTAATCTATAATCAGAACGAGCCACAAAGTCGCACCCACGAGATCTTACTTTCTCGTACATGGTCACGGTATGCGCATATATTATCTAAATGTCATTAGAACACTGACGCCACATAGAATTGGAACAGAAGTAGAGCAAGGACCAATGTAAAGTAATTCCCAGAGTTAGCACGCTAATATGGACAGAACGCCTTCGCTAGGTTCCATATTCCACTCTTTAATCATTTCCCCTGACCAATCAAATGGCGCCAATTTAAAAATAAACCCGGATTCGTTCATTTTTTGTCTTTTCTACAAATTCATCCTGATTTCTCTCTCGCATGTAATTCAAGTTTCGGCAGGACAAAAGAAATGGTTTTCTGCTGTTTTTAGCAACGAGTCGCATGTTAATGAGCAGGTGTCCTGTGATTGGTGGATGTACTCACTGATGCTAAAGAGGAGGAGGGCTTTCATGCAGAGGAACTCCTCCTGTGTGACCTGCAGCAAGACAAACTCCTGCGACAGATGTTTCATCTGAATACAGTGTTCATACATACTGGAGATTTGCATCCTCTGACTGACAGACACACAAAGAGAGAAAGAGAGACAGATGGAGATAGAGAGACAGCCAGAGAGACTGTTAGGATTCATTTCAATGCATTAATCCGCATAAAAAATTTAGAGAAGTTAATAAACTTCCCATCAGAGCAAAGATTATCAGCCGTTTTAATGCATTACAACAACACCAGACAAGGAGAGAGCGCGCAAAAGAGAGAGCGAGAAAATGAATGGAGGAAAGAGGGATAGAGGAATAACATGGAGAAAGAATGAGAGAGAAAAGAAAAGATTATGAAAGCAAACTCGAGCAAAAGTAAAAGGGAAATAAGAAGAGAGAAAGACATCCGGAGTGAAATAACAGGTGGAGGAATGAGTGAGAGAAAGAAAAAGAAAAGAAAGATTGATAAAGATAAAAAAAAGAGAAAAACGAGGACATGACAAAGAAGAGCAAAAAGAGGGAAAAGATAGTCAATATAAACAAAGAGAAAGAATGAGAAATAGACTGAAAGAGCGATAGGCAGACAAAAAGGACAGTAAAGCAAAAAGAGAAAAGGGAAAGGAGGAGAATAACAAACGACAGAAAGCTGGAGAAAAAAATCGAATGCACAGAAACAGAAACGTGGAGCGAAAAGAAATTGGAGGAAGAAGAAAAGTGGAGGAGATGGACAGATAAATGAGGTAAGGAAGGAAAGAGGCGGGACAGACAGACAGATGAATGACAAAGAAAATTGCAAAGAAGTGAGTGAGACAGAGCGTGAGAGAGAAATCCGAAAATAGAGAGAGGATGACTGACAAAGAAAAAAAGAAAACGAAGAATAGCAGAATAAAATGCAAGGAAAATGGATGAAGCTAACATAAAAAAACAAGCGAAGAAAAAAGTTAAGCAGAGTTTAGAAAGAGAGGGAAGATGAGGCAAATAAAGAGCTAAAAAATAATTAAATGGGGAAGTAAGAAACTTTCTGTGAGAAAGAAATAAAAAGAAAAAAATGAAAGAAGAAAAGAAAAGTAAAATGTTGAAAAACAGAGAAAGAACTGGAAAAAAATGTAAAGGAAAAGAAAACTGAACAACAGAAACAGAAAGAAAAGCTAAAGTATAAAGAGAATGGAAAGCAAAATAATAAAAGGAAAAATAGCGGAAGGGAAAGAACCAGATTTAAACTGAAAAAGAAGAAACGGAAAAAAAACAGATGGTAAAAAGAGAAACAGTATTTATTGTTAGCGTTTTTTTGGCGGACGGAGGAATGAAGGGACAGAAGGACGGAGAGGCTCGCGTGAGAAGAAAAGCCTGCGCTGAAATAGCATCGCTTTTCCACCTCCCTGTGAGCTCGAAATTTTCTGTGCAATACAATATGAGCGAGTGAAGAGAGAAGAAGAGGAGCGCATGCAATTCATCTTCCTCTTTCAGGAAGAAGAGGAGGAGGAGGAAGGATAGTAGAGGAGGGGTATTGAACGAGTGTGGGAGTGCAAAAATATAATCTTCAGTGTGACAAAAAAATGCTGCACATCTTAATAAGACAACAGCAGCTCACAAATGAAGGCTGGCAGAGAGGCTTTGTGCTGAAAGAATGACATCGAGAGAGAGAGAGAGAGGGAGAGAGAGAGAGAGAGAACACAGGGGGAGAAGGAGGAAGAAGAAGCTAGCAAAGGCATACAAAGAAAAGATGTTTAGTAAAAGAAACATGAGAATGATGGACAAAAAAACCCACAAAACAAATAGATCGAAGAACGAAAGAAAGAAAGAAACCGGTTTGGATACCTGAAAAGAAAAACAAGTAAAAAGAAAAAAAACAAGAAAAAGAAAAAAGTAGAGTGAAAACAGAGGGGAACAAAAAAAAATGACAGAACAGAATAAGTAGATGAATTAAAATATATGTATAGATGAAGTGAGAGAGAGAGAGAGAGAGAGAGAGATAGAGAGAGAGAAGAAACATTTGACGAGTCTGGAAAAAGATAGTGAAAAAAACCACAGGTAGATAAATAAACTGAAATAGAGAGAGAGAGAGAGAGAGAGAGAGAGAGAGATGGAAAAAACTAACCAAAGAAAAGTAAAAAGTAAAATGAAGATAGAATATGTACGAATAAAACAGATACAGAAAAGATTTAACAAATGAATAAAAAGATGGAAAGAGCAGAGGAAAAAGGAGTGGGAGAATGAAATGGGTAAAGATCAAAGACGTTCAGAAAAACTGCAGGGCCATTATGTCTCAAAACTGAAGCCGCCCCTTTATCACCTGGTGTCTCTCCTCACCAGGACTCCTCAGCAGGACCTACACAAGTAGGGTCATTGGCGATTAGACATTCTAATTGCTCATGCTAAACTGGTAGCCATATCTTCCCTCACTTGTGAGCCCTACTTGCTGTGTAGCTCTGTAGCTCCAGTGTAAAGCAGCAAACTTACAGACAGCGAAGCACTTCCTGTCTGATAAAGTACATCTGGGCAGAGGGGAAAACGGTGTACATTACATTTCCTTGAAGAAACATTCGCTTTAAGATCCGGATGCAGTTTTGCCATCGTTTTAAATTTGATTGCGTATCCACTTCGCTATGATCAGCAGTTTCTTCGCTCTACACCAGACTCAGCTCCAGCCCTTTGGGAAAAGAGCCGCCATAAAGCCATAAAGACGCCAACTAATTTTGCACTTTTGCATCGCTCTGCTCCAAATATATATAACATATCGCACTTGGGCTCATCTCATTACTGTCAACTTCGCCTCTGTGTGCTGAAATTATGGGGATTATTTCCCAAATGTCTCAGTGGGAAAGGCTCTTTAGGCTTTTTTCCCTCCAAAAGGGACTCGTTCCTTTCTATATGGAAGCACCCCTGGGAAACACTCCGGGATGGAACACGCACCATCTTTTAGTCATCTGTGGGGTTTTGTTTGTTTTTGAAGACCAACCAGTCCAGAGAGAATGAACAACCAGACAATCTGCTTGCTCTGAAAATGCTATTCAAGGTTCCCCCCATATTACTAACTCATCCCAAACCTTCTCAAAGTTTCCTCAAACGTGCCAAAAAAATCAACAATGAACAAACTTTGGAAAGTCGGAAATGTACTCGTTTTTTTGTAGAAACATACAATTGGATAATAAACATGAAGTCAGAACAAATAAAAGTGTTTTTCGTTTAAAAAAGTGCTGTTGTACTTCATGAGACGCCCAGGGTATATTCCGGTATCCAGTGGTCAACAAACTACGCTATTTTTAATGTGAGATGAAACAGAGAATCAGTTCTGCCTTTCTTCACACTGGGGTGGGCTTTCTGCCTGGACCGCTAAAGAGTTTCCCCAAACCTCCCAAAGCTTTGGAAGCCTGTTCCTCAGGGAGCATAAAACATGCTTATTCATTTTCCTTGCTTTTACTCAAGCATATATATATGCTCATTTTGGAAATCGCCTGAGTCTCCTTCATATTTTACCCAATAGAAATTATGATGCTTTTTCCTGATCTTGAAACGATTATGGGTTCACTTTAAGGTGGAAACATTTTTAGGCCATATTTTAATAGATCATTGATACTCCCACATGGCTAAATCTATGCAGAGTCTATCCATCGTTCGACTTTTTCATTTTTCTGGTCTGTTCTTTGGCAGAGGGTTCAGTTTTCACCTGCTGTACACCTGTGTAAGGTGCCTGCTGAGGTGCAGATATGGTCAGGAAGGCTGGACATGGAGGGGAAGCCGGGGTGCAGATGAACAGGTGGGACCTCCTGATTCACTAACGTGCTACAACAACCGAATTGGGATGAGTATAAAGGGGCTTCTGGGTGGGTGCAGGCGGGTCGGTGGTGAGAACATAGGCAAGTAGATGGGACAAGGTAAGCATGGATTGACAATTGCACTGGGGTAAGAATGAAAGGGCAACTAAGGTGGGGTAGAAAATGGGTAGACATGAGCAGGGAAATAACGTGGGGTAAACAGGTAGGTGGGATTCAGTCAGTGATGGGCAGGCAGCTGAGATGCTCTTAGCATGAAAAGGGCACATGGGGCAGACAGCTGGGTAACAGTCAGCTATAGCAGGGGTTATTGAGGTTGATGGGGTTTATTCGCAGGTGACACTTCATTGGGATATGGGTTGAGGCATCAAGAGCGCAGACTGGTAGTTGCCAGGCGAATACAAAGCATTGACAGTATTTGGATGGCATCCACAATTTTGTATTCCGTCCTTTTAAAAAACTTTTTTTTGTCTTTGCCCACAAACAAGCACATCTACTTCAAACTACGTCCAACCTGACTGTGTTTAATTATCACCCGGATCTGCTGTCTTTCTGCTATGTCCTTTTCTGTTGAGCGATCCTTCTCTCTCTGGAGCGATTACTGTACAAAGACTGCATGATCTGGGGTATGGTGAAGAAGGAAAAAGCAAATCTGAAACTAAAACAGAGGAGAAGCAGGAGAGGGGAGCAGACATGGAAAATAACAAATCAAGTAATGGCAGAAATAAAAGAACCAGTGAAAAAGAGACAGAGAGAAAGGTAAAGGTGTGGGTGAAGGTAAGAGAGACAAGCAGGATTAAAAAAAGAATGCATGAAGGTAAAAATAATAAAAGGATGAAAGTGCTGAGGAGGAACATGGAAGACGGGCATTAAAAATGTTAGGGAGGTTGATGACTTTACTAGGAAAGTAGATAAGGGAAACAGAGATGGAGAGGTGGACAGGGAAGGAAGTGGCAGCTACAAATCTGCAAGAAAATCAAATGAGTGTTTGGTGATTTTTGGACTGAGAGATGAACAGAGAGCTGAACGACTGGATTGAGGAAGTAAATAGATTAAAATATGTGGGGAGGGAAAGAACTGCAAAAAAACCACAAACATCATATATTTACAGATTAAGAGAAAAGAAATAAGAGCAGGTGAGAGTGGAAAAGAAACAGAAATACAGTTTAAAAAGAGAGCAAAAGGAAGGAAGGAAGGAAGAAAGGAAGGAAGAATAAAATATAAAGAAAGCGAAAGCAGGAGGAGCGTATTGAGATGGAAATAAGCGTTGAAAGATCTGAATTAAACAGATAGAGCGATAAAGAAAGGTAGAAAACAAGAAATAAACACTGACTCATTGAAGACCAGGTCAGGAGCGAAGTAGAGCATGCGAGCATTGACGTTCTTGTACGATCTCCATCCAAGAGCGAAGACCATCACAGCCATCCAGGCATGCTGGATCATCGTCATCTGATCGTCCACATGCAGGTTACGGAATCCTGAAACCAGGAGAAACCCGGTTACTGTTAGAATCCTAGGGTTCTTCCTGCTCTCTCTTACACTACTGTGCCGTGATGGACTCATGGTAACGTCAAACCCATTCATGTCCACATTAAATATCTTCATCACAACCTGCTGTGGAAATAACCTGCCTGTCAGTGCCCTGCCTCACTGCTTCCACCTTCCTGGTCTGTTGGAGCACCTCTATTATCCACCTGAGTAGATTACCTGGTCTGTAGGTTAACAGGATAACTTTATGTCTATTCACATTCCCTTTCATCTTAGAAAATCATCTGCTAGAAGTTATTTAGATACATTGTGATATCTCCTTCTAACTTGGTATACAGTTTACCTGGATAACTAGCCCCTTGCCTAAGCTGTGTCTCATGGTTACCTGACCTGTACTATATTCACCTGTCCATGCTGCTTCCTGTGACTTACCCGGCAGCCCTTTGGCCCATTTGACCACCTTAACGAGTTGCCTTTCTCCAAGCTCGTTAAGGCTGGTTAGGAGAGCGGCGGCGGAGTCCGGCTGGGCATGGTCATGCCCGGCATTCACCACTTCAGGCTCGATGGATTCCAGGATGCTGAGGAAGACGAGCTGTGAGTGGAAGGTCAGACCCGCTTTGGGCGACGAATTCTGGCTCAGCTCGACTAATCCCGAAGTGGACGGCATAGACAAAACACCACCCTCCTCTTCAGGCACCTTCAGCTGACCAATCTTCTTCAGTTTACGAGCTGAAAGAGAAACAGTGACACGGTTAACGTTCTGTATGTTCCCTAAATGTCCTGATGAGCAGGAAGGCCATCATTTGCTGCTTGGACCCCAAACATGGAGAAACCGAGAACAAATCAATTATTCATGGAACAAAAGACCAGCTGTTGAAAAGCTTAACATCCAATTTGAAGTTGTATCTAGAAGACAAAAAACCACATAAAGAGAAAGGACAGCTAGCCAGAGCATGTGTGTTCTTATCCTTCATCTTGCATTACAATCTAATTAAAAAGCAGATGCAAAACAGCTGTTGCAGGAATCAACCATTCACATAATCACACTGATGTAGTATTTTTTTCATCCTAGTTTAAATCTTGTGCTAGCTGACTCGTGAGTTTTTCTGCTTGTTTCTGTCAGTATGAAACTCTTCTACTTGCCACTTGTGTTTTTGCGCATCACTAGCTAAGTGCCTTCTTTCTAAAATTATTCATCTCATGGTTTTGCTTAAACTGCGATCTTAACGCCATTAGATATCTAAAACCACTGAGAAACACGCCACAGTCACGTGACGGCAAGTGATTTATTCAGCCATTCAGAACGCACTCATTTACTCCTCTATGTCCTGTTAATGTCTGTGGACAAGCCTTTTCTTCTCAGCTTGAAGGCTCCTCATATTTCCAAATGTCATTAAATAAAGTCCGTGGCGCCCGAATCGTGCCAGTTTCGGAGCATTACGACTTGGCAGGCAGCGCAGGTCTACGGCGTGTTGGCGAGATGGTGGTACTTACGCAGCTGACATCCGTGGTGTCTCTGCTAAGTGGCTGTGTTACGGAGGCTCATGGGAGCTCGCTTGACCTCCTGATTCACTAACGTGCTGCAACAACCGAATTGGTAAAACCTCGTGACTGCGGTTGGATTCCGTATAAACCACCCAGACTTTTATTCTGGCCATTTTTGCACCCGCAGAAACCGCAGCGCTTTTGAAACCCTTGCTAGCATCACTTCGTCACCTTTAATCTACTTTGTACGGTGCTGTAACATTTACTCCATTAATAACTTTTAATTAAAGGACATTGATCTTTCTGCCTTATTGTTATCTCCAGCTTCATTGTTACAAAAAACACTCACCTCTTTTAATATCTCCTAATTATCCAAGCTTGGGGTCATTGCTTAAATGTTCCGCCTTGTTTTACAGTTTCCTTGGAGAACCCTTATGGGGACGTGTGGGGAGTCGAGTACCGGGCTGTCGGAAGAGACCCGGAATGGAAAGTATCTGAAAGAATCACCTATGCTCTATTGATGGCAGGTACAACCTGCTCTATTCAAAGGCAAAACCATCTGTTTCTCCACTCTATAACTGCTGTACGGGGTCTGAGGGGACTTCAGCTCAAACATTTTGGTTCGTCTAAAAGCATGGAGCTCTCTTGCTGGGAACAGAGACAGTATGCCCTGTGAATCGTGTCAGATATTAAACCCGTCGTTCTTGGCTACTCTTTCTCCACACTGTCACTGATGTTTGGTGTGGTTAAAGCCAGAAGATGGAGCATTATATCCTCTCAGATTCCTCATGCTTCTCTCTGGCTGGAAAAAAGTTTCCATGTTGGCGCTGGCTGAGTTTAACATTCGTAAAGCTGTCTATGATCCCACTGGAAAAGCGTATACCCTTCCTTGCCTTAGTCCACTCTCACCTGATCTAATCTGATCTTCCCTAGGTGAGCAGTGTTCACCCTCACCATTGCATCTGGCATGCTGAGTGTGTGTTTGAGTGTGAAGGCGGTTATGTGCTGCTGTGGGCTTGTTGTGGTTGGTGTTCTTCTGATTTTATGACGTGTTACTCATAACTCCAGACCTCATAACCTTCCTTTTTTTTTGCACAAGAACATATCTTAACTCCAGTCCAACATTTAACTGAACACATATCTCTGCTGTTGGAGATGCTCACTTCTACTGAGACCCTGAAAATCTGGCAACCTCATTTTAAAAACCTGAATGTGGAGCTCTTTTAGGCTGCGGTGAAACATGACTCTGAGCACCAGGAATTTCCTATTTTGACATCACAACTGAGTACAGCTTGAAGAAAAAGTCTCAAACAGAAAAGCTTCCGCAAAAGCTCTAAGGTCCTAAAAGTGTTGGTTTAGGAGGCTTGTGCTATAGGGTTCTAAACAAAAACTTTTCAGAACTAAATCAGATTCCACTTTTGGATTTCATGGTCAAACAATACACACAGTAAATACGCTATAACCTATCACATACTCACATCCTCACTCATCCTCATTCTCACTCTCATCCTAACACACATTCTCACTTATCCTCAGACTCTCTCGCTCATCTTCACTCATCCTCACACATATCCTCAATCATCCTCCCTCTCATCCTCACACACCCTCACACTCATCCTCCCACACATTCTCACACTTAACCTCAATCATCCTCACACATCCTCATTTATCCTCACTCTCATCATCACACTTATCCTCACACACATCCTCATACACATTCTGACACTTATCCTCAACCCTCACATTCATCCTCACACTCACTCACTTATCCTCGCACACATCCTCACTCTCATCCTCCCACACATTCTCACACTCATCCTCACACTCATCTTCACCTGTTACTCCTTGCTACATGACTTGATACACATTAATGCCGTTTCGAATTAAAGTTCAAAGTCTAAAGTTTATTGGTCACATGTACATTATACGTGGTACAACATACAGTGAAATGCTTTGACGACTAACTGCACATTTGC
>JAOUQX010000024.1:9811131-9827042 GCA_028566295.1 Liobagrus marginatus
CAGTGAAATTCTTTGATTCTGCATATCCCAGCATACAAATTTGAACACTGGGGTCAGAGCGCAGGGTCAGCCAGAATTAACGGCACGCCTGGAGCAGGTGAGGTTAAGGGCCTTGCTCAAGGACCCAATGACTGTGGCTTGCCTGGTGCAGGGCTTGAACCCCTGATCCTCTGATCACTGACCCAGAGCCATTGTGCCACCGCCACCCCTGTGGTAACTGTGATAGACTCCAGCGCCCCCTCAACCCTGAACTGGATAAGCGCTAGATAATGAACGAATGTTTTCATAATTGTATAACTCCATTGCTGCTTACTGTGGAATATTTTTACTGTTTTCGTTGTTATATTGTAAACTGCTAAATCTATAGTAACATACACAGACACATAGGAGTTTTACAGTTTTTATTGTTCCTGAAATGTCCACACTCTGGAGGACAAAATAAAAAATACAAAAGTGTCACAGTACAAAGACTTAAAAGAGAGAGACAATAATATGATAAACAATTCTCTTTCACACAGAATAATAAAATCCTCATAATTGTTGTGATTAAAAGCCCACAAATACGCAGGCAGACAGACAGCTGTACACGCCTCCTTTGCAGACAGATATATGGTGTGCATGTCCATAGCACAACCCCTCAGTTCAATGTCACATGATGGGGAGGGCTGCATGTGACATGATCAGTGACATCATCAGGAGAGAGACAAAAAGTCGAAAAAGAGCCTAAGAGAGTCAGGCCACGGGGTGGGCGGGAGAGACAGACAGCTTGAAAAAGAACAGAAAGACAGAAGATGAGGTTAGGGACAGGGAGTAAGTCAGACAGGAGAATGTTTATGTAGAGTCTGACAGGCAGGTTTTGTTTTGCGTGCTTGTTGGGTGGGGGGATGGTTTCCCCTCACAGTGATGACACGTGGGAGTGTGCAGGTGAGACGTCAACATCAGGGTAACAAAAGGGAGCTGCTGGTACGGTCAAGCTTCTTTCCTTTCGAGAGAGCAGCAACCTGCTTCATCAACTCCCTGTTCTTTGCCTACAGACAGACAGACAGGATATAGACCAACAAACAGACAGACAGGTCAGAAATAGGGAGCTAGATATAGGAAGAAAGACCTGAGGAGAATAAGCAGATCAGGTCTGAGGTTCTCATGAACACACACACTCGAGTCTCACTGTCGTTACAGTGGTCTGTTTGAACCGGGCAGAGGTGTGTGTAAATTCCCAGCTGATCAGAGCCTGAATTCAGAAAACTTACTGCTAAAAGTTCTCAGAAATAACAGTACATGTTTTTAGCTAAGCGTTTTGCCTTAAAACCTATTTACAAAGCTGCTGAGACAAACTTTTACTCTTAGTGGGAAGATAAAATGGTTTGGGAATACAGGCCCAGATCATTCAGGTGTCAACTGTAGCTGAAGGACTTCCTGCACTGTGCTGCCACCAGATGACTGGCTGATTAGATAACCGCAGAAACGTGCAGGTGTTCCTATTAAAGTGCCTGCTGAATGAATGTGCATGTGTTACCTGTTGTTGCTCCATGGCGTCTTTGTGCGCTTTCTCCATGTTGTTCATCTTCACCCGCATGTTTGACTCCTGATACTGAAAATCAGCCTTCAGCTCAGTCAGCTGTGCGCACACACACACACACACACACACACTGAGGAACTGGAAACTTAACGCCACTAGTTTTATAGATTTCTGTGTGTCTATAGCTTTCTATCTGTGAGACATGAAGCTGTAATGGTGTGTAAATTGTTAGTAATTTAAGTCTTGTACACTAACTGGAGGAGATGCAACAGATTGGACTCCTTGTCCAACACGTCCCACCGACCCTGGACATGTCCCACACACCCTCCACACCATCCCACACACCCTCGACATGTCCCACAGACCCTCCACATCGACTCCTTTGTCCAACACGTCCCATCGACATGTCCCACACACTCTCAACATGTCCCACACACCCTCCACATTGACTCCTTTGTCCAACACGGCCGATCGGCCCTCAACATGTCCCACACAACCTCGAAATTTGTTAATAATTTAAGCATTTTACAGTAAACTGTGGAGCTGCAACAGATCAGACTTTGTCCGATACGTCCCACCGACTCGAAATGTTCCACACGCCCTACACACCATCCCACACACCCTTGTCATGTCCCATAGACCCTTCACACCGCCTCACAGACCCTCCACACCGTCCCGCACACCCTACGGACCCATGACATCTTTCTGTGGACCCTCGACATGTCACACGGACGATCGATCGGGCCGGGATTTGTGGAAATTGGACATGTTGATAGTCTCTGCAGAATTCTACAAGCTGTCACATGACTGGCTGATCAGCTAAAATAATAGATGTTCCTTAAAAAGTGGACTGTGTGGGTACCTTCCTGTCCTTCTCCAAAATGGTCTGGTCTCTCTGCTGCAGCAGCCTCTTCAGTGACATCACTTCTTCTTTCAGCTGACTGATCAGAATGAAGTTATCTGTCCCGCCGGAATCCATCGACTGAGCTATAGAGCTGCTGTAGAGACAAACAGGGGGAGACATTCAATTAACCCATATACTGATGTAATCATTTTGCACATTGCCACACACACACACACACACACACACACACACACACACCTGTCTCCGTTGGAGGGTTTCAGCTCTAGTTTGGGTTTCTTCTTTGGTGTCTCTTTCTGAATGGATGAAGATTTATGGCTGCAGAGAAAAAAACAATCATGACAACAACTTCACCACATGTGTGTGTGCGCGCGTGTGTCTGCACAGAAATGATGACAGTAAGTTTACCTCTGTTCCCACAATCGCTGCTCCTGCTCCGGACTCAAACTGCTACTCAGCCTGCACGACACACACACGCGCACGTTTTAAGACAATATTTTCTGAATAATAATAATGATGCTGATAATAATCACTACTCTGTGTGTGTGTGTGTGTGTGTGTTTGTGTGTGTGTGTTTGCATGTGTACTTGTGTGAGGTGCTGTGGCGGTGATGATGTCGATGTTCCTTGTCGCTGAGTGATGATGCGTTGGAGTGGGCGGAACTCAGACCTTTACGCTGCTCTTTCGTTTTCTGGAGGACGCGGCGGTAGGAGAGTGTACAGAGCCAACACAGCAGCTTCCCATCCACCTACACACACACACACACACACACACACACCCTCAGTATGCTTTAATTTAACAGTGTTTTGAAGACATTCTAAAGCTGAGTGGGTGAGACCTTTCTCCGCCCCTCCTCCTTCCTGTCGAAGGCACACTGCTGTTTGCACTGCTCGCAGGTCTGTGGGGGGCCGTACTTCTTCTCAGAGTTAGTGCAGCGCTGACACTTTGTCCCGATGAACGCAGCAATTATGTTACAGTACTGACATGGCTTCGGCTAAAACACACACACAAACAGAGGAAGACAGTTTACAGAACCTTTAGTCAGTATGTCACATTGTATGTACCTTTTAGTGAGGACATAGGCATAATGGTTTTTATAGTGTACAAACTGTACACTCCATCCCCCTATCCTACCCCTAAACCTACACATCACACACACACCCCTAGCCTACCCCTACACATCACACACACCCCTACCCTACCAATACTCCTAAACCTACACATCACACACACCTACCCTACCCCTGCACATCACACACACCCCTACCCTACCCCTGCACATCACACACACCCCTACCCTACCCCTAAACCTACACATCACACACACCTACCCTACCCCTACACATCATACACACACCCCTACACCTAAACATCACACACACCCCTACCCTACCGCTACTCCTAAACCTACACATCACACACATTCTTTTTACATTTTAATAGAATGTTGTTTAGTATGTTTTTAAACCTATTTTACTTATGAGGACTCATGAAATGTCCCCATAAAACATGCTTATGTCTTAATACCACTGTAATACCCATGTTATTATACAAATTTGCGCCCTCATAAATTCATGAATACAACACACACACACACACACACACACACACACACACACACACACTTACTGTTCCGAACTGCTTGACGTTCTGTGCGCATTTCTTGCAGATGGTGTTCGTTTTGCTGTAATAAAATATAGGTTCGTGATCTACGGCGGTGTTTAAACAGGAAGTCACATGACGCTCATAACTCAACCAGCATCTTCACATCAGTGTGTAATAAAGAGGAAGCTGATCAGAAGGTTGTGGTTTCAAGTCCCAGGACTCTCAAGCTGCCACTGCTGGGCCCCTGAGCAAGGCCCCCCTCTGGATATAAGCAATGCCAGAAATGCAAATGCAGCATGTGAGCCAATCACAGCACAGCTAGCAGCATCGCCCCCACCCAAAACACTGAATACACGTTCAAATCAATTGCAGAGTTTATGATGTGTGTGTGTGTATTACCTCTCCTGTTGGAACTCAGTTCTGCAGTAGGTGCATTTTACTATGGGATGAGCAATCCGACACTCCTGCACACACAGACAGTAAAGAGGGTTACAGTTAAGGAGGCCACATACACAGGCCCCATTCACACCCAGCATGAACACGTGTCCTGGACCGAGCAGAAGAGCAGAGTCGAGTCATACAGCTGTTCACAACTGGCTTTATGAACACGGCTCCAGTGATCACATTTTCGACATTGTTCCATGTTCATCACATCAGACTTCCTGAGTGTTTATTGTCTGAAACGTCTTCAAGTCTCATGTGTCTGTGTATACTGATTGTTTTAATCACTCTGGTCACTATAGACATTGATTTTAACCCAACTGTATCCTTTATCAGAATCAGTTTCTCACTGTAGAAATGAGGACACACACACACATCCCAGATTACCTGCATGTGTGCTCTCGGTGGATCACAATGTGATGAGACATATTGGACCTTGTACACACCTACAGACACAGCTGACCAGCTCATCGTTATCACACACTAACACCAGGGGGTGAACAAATACAAACAGAGAAAGGAACCTTCACGCAGACAAACACACACACACACACACACCTTGCAGAGCTGCTGTCCCTGAGAGAGTTCCTCGAACGGGTAGCGCTGGTTACATTTGGTGCAGGCGTATAGGGCTGAGCTCGCCATCACCGCCACTTACTTACACACACACACACACACACACACACACACACACACACACACACACACGCGCACACTGTAATAACCCGCGGTAAACTGACCCCGGTACAGTTCTCACTCTTACTAACACCAGGCTAGCTTTAGCCTGTTAGCTCAGTTCACACTGAAATGGCTCCACTCGGGTTTCGGTTTTAGTCCTCACAACAAAATCCTTGCCTACAGTTTATAATAATCTCGTTCAGCTCCACGTTCTCTCACGAGGTACACATAAAATATAAAAACGGGCTTTCGTCTCCGAGCTTTTAAGATTCCTTTCTTCTTTTTTTGTGTGTATTTGAGTCTTCCCACGAACCGGATGCGAACTGCCACCACAAAGGAAAACTGAATCAACCAATGAACTGCGCCCACAGTGGGCGGGATCAGCCGATTACAGCCAAGCGCGAGCTTCTGAAATGGGCCAATTAGGATCTGATATGTAGGCGGGACATAGAGTTTTAAACAGTAGGACCCAACGCATGAACAGGCAGGCTATCTAAAGAAATACTCCCTCTAAATGACGTACATATAGTGACTACATAATCGATCACGTGTTTTTTTAGACCCGGAAATAGCTATGTAGTGTTAAAGCAGGTAGGTTAGGGGAACACATTTTATTTTTCTTAATATAAAAATTATAGTTTGTGCCAGCTCATTTTTTTGATTAATTAATTATCATTAAAAATAAGGAAAGACCCATTTAATATAAATCTTAACGTATACTCATACACAAGACCATTCGTAATTAATCGTGAAACCATCGTTTCTTAGGAAATACAACTAAACAGTACAACATTTTTACACGACATTATAAAAAATTTTTAAGCGCTATTGTGGCGATAGTCTCCACTTGTGGCTCAAACGGTTAAGTCGTCTGTAGTTTTTGACTGCAAAATCGGGGTTTAAACCCCACAACCACAAAGCTGCCACTGTCGGGCCCTTAAGCAAGGCCCCTCAACCCACCTTCTGCCACATGGACACTGCGTCATAGCTCACCTTGCGCTCTGGCCCCCGTTTTCTAAGTTGCGAAGAGACAAATTTCACTGTGCTGTTAAGTAGATGTGACAGACATCTGTCCACGTTTCTTCTTGTATTCTCAGTGACATCACAGTTGTGGGGATAGCTAAATATGACTAATGCAGCTATAGTTATATTTTATTTGGCAAAATGTTAAAGAAAAAGGCCAATATCATAAATAAACCAAACGTCATCATAAAAAGTAATTACAAGCACACACATTAATGGTTAGAATCGTTTATTCAGGGTATAATGGAATGTTAATAGCAGCGGTAATATTAGTGTTAATATTAATAAATTAGTGCAGATTAAAAAAATGGGTCCTGCTAGAATGTGAAGTTACTTGTTTCTCTCTCCCCATCACACACACACCCTTTGGATCAAAGATCACGTTTCAATATTGCTTACAGAGTAAAGACAAGACAGCTCCATGACTCAGTAATAATATGGTAATAGATATGGTAAGTAGGCTTGTGTTTTGGCTTCTTACTGGCTCTGCAGTGTGACGTACTAAAACATACAGCGCTGTGCATTAAGTAGTAATAAGGCATTATAGGTGAAATTCGACAAGCTAACAAACATCAGCTCTGCGTATTAGCGTGTGCTCAGTTAAGACTGATTAGAGAAAAGACAAAGAGCGAGACACAGACGGACAAAAAGACAGATGAAAAAAAGGCGCTCATATAAAGTTCTTTATAGTGGGGGTGGAGGGAGCGGGTGACCCTGCCCTCTCAGAAGATGCAGATGCTCGATTGGCTACTTCACGCTGAAGTTCCTCAACTCGTTTCTGAAGCTCGGCCCTTTTAGCAAGCAGCTCTTTATAGCGTTGATGCAATGGCTCCTGAATGCGTGCACACACACACACACCTGTTAATACTATGTACACTACAAAAGCAGTGTAAAAACTGACCTAACGTGCGAGTGTGTATACCTGCGGTCTAAGGCGGGGGTTCCAGCGGATGTAGTAGGAGGTCCATAGCTGCAGGTGTCGAATCGAGACCGAGGGAAACAGCACGTGTGTGTCGTAGTGAACGTACAGTGGATTTACAAAATCCTCCCACTGACTGTTTATAAATGACCAAAGAGAGACGGTGCGCTTCAGTGCTTCCTACACACACACACACACAATTGGACAATTTCAGTCATGTGCATTTAACTCAGTCGTGCATCCCAAACAAACACACACTCCACCGTAAAGCATGCGCTTGAGGACAGCGTTTATGTGCATGATATAGTAATGACGGGCACATGCATACACAAACACACTCACCTCAGTAAGTCTCTGCTGTTCTGAGTTAAACAGAAATGTTCCAAACAGACAGCTGTACAGATGATCCAGCAGCGTCAACAGGAAGTACTCATTAAACTGGAACGCTGCAGGAAACTACACGCACACAAACACACACTAATCTTATGACCTTGGTTTTCTTCGAGTGGACACATTCGCAAGGGTGTGTTCAATCTTTCGACTTCTGTGTTTTAAGCTAATTCCATCGATAACAATATGTAGACGTTGATGCAACGAATCGAGTTCTGACCTTCAGCTCAATTATCTCGTTGTTCTGTTCTTCAGGTTCCTCATCACCAGATCTTTATACTGTTAAAACTAGTTTTAAGCTCACACTTATCTTTACTAGACAGCGAGTCTGTCATGCTGCAATTTGACTTACGGCCTGTACTTAATCATCGACCTCTAATGTTCCCATAGCGATTATATGATAGACAAAAAAATGCCTTCTGAATTAAAACATCTCTTTTTTTTCCTCTTCACAGCTCACTTGTCAAGTTCGCACTCTGCGGCGTTCCCAGTTGACGTCTCTTGCTGGCGAGATATGCACGTTCTTCCATCGTATCTGCGACCTGCACACACTCTCCGAATTGCTGCCTCCCCCAGGCATCATCTTCCCGACTCCAACACGCTCTATTGGCACTCAGACCGAGGCTAATATGACCCTACCTCAGAATGCCGCAGTTCCCTGTAACTCAAGTAATCTTCAAACTGCTACTCCTTTTCTGGCCTCTGAGTCAACAGAAGACTCAGGCTGATCATCTATCTCCCTGCTGCGAAGGTCTAAATAAAACTCTTTGGAGCATTTTATTACCCGTGTCGAAAGTGTGATTCTTTTCCGTCTCTAAATTATCTGTGCGCAAGGTTACATTTAATAGATGTACGATTTTTTGTGCGAAGCACACCATCTTCCTCTTTTTCTTTATTTTACTTTGCGCTACGCTTAATAAAATATTTTACATTGTCCACTTTTCATAATTGATGGAAAGTAACTGACCTGCTGTGTCATCTGCCACACACAGTCAATGAACTGCAGGAAGATGGGGGAGCGATCAGCATCAGAGTGGTTCTGATCACCATGACCAACCCTCTGTAGCACACACAGATAACTTAGTTTGTTTAACACTAGCAGATGTCTCTTTCTCGCGCTCTCAGTGCACCGTATTTGTGATGAGGTGTATTTGTGTGTGTGTACCTGCTGGAAGCGATGTCCGTAGCTGACCCACTCTTTCTCAATGAGGGTCTGGAATCCTCGGACGGTTCTGTAGTGCGAGTCGAGCATCAGCATAGAGAGAGAAGAGAGCTGAGCGGTTCTGTCCCATCCATCACTGCAGTGGATCACCACCGACGTCTTACTGCACTCCACCTTCTCCGCTATCCTCACCGCACCGGCTAATATCATCTACACACACAAACACGATATCCAGACACGCGTGCTTAGGTATGAACTCGACATACACCTTGTATTAACGATAGTTTATAATATCCATATGATAATCTCCATGACCTCATGCCTCAGATTCTGAAACCAGGTAAAAAAAAAAATCCTTTTTGAGTGTGTGTGCACCTTGATGTGCTCCAGCCAGTGAGTCGACTCGAGGTTTGACAGCCAATGGTATTCCTCGATGTTGGGGTAGACCGCTTCCTTCAGTTTGCGTAGAGACTCACGCATCACGTGAATGTTGTGTATATCGAGGAAGACAAGCTCAGCATTTTGATAAGCATCTTCACTCTCACACCCTCCTCCCTTCATCTACACACACACACACACACACACAGTGGTAATGCATGAATATGGGTGTGTGTGTGTGAGAGAGAGAGCAAGAGACAGTCTGTGTGCTTTTTTGCATCTGTATGTATGATCATGAGTGATCTGCATTCACACACAATAATATTAGTGAGATCAGACACTAATGTTTGTTGAGGAGGTTCGGGGTTGCAGTCGGTGTTCCAGTTCATCCCAAAGGTGTTTAGTGGGGTCGAGTCAGAGTCATATGTAGCATCATAAAAGACCTCTGTAGGATACTCAGCATTTTAGCCCTGCTAATGCATTTGCATTGAGGTACAGAAACATTTCTACAAAAGTACATAGTTTTTAGTATGAAAAAGAAAATTTTGGAAATGTGTTAAGTCGTGTTCAGTCTAATTTTTTGCTTTCTTTAGTTATCTTTCTTTATTCATTTATTTTTTTTCTTTAAATTGAAGACATTAAATTGTTACACCTTCTGTGTTCAGGTTTGTTTCAACCCCAAAGCGTACTATGGCTTTACACATGAAATTATACTGATATTCTATTAAATCTAGTAGCAAGATTTGTCTGAAATCACTTACGTAAAATACATGTATTGTTTGTTTCGGATACAGAAAAGGTGTGCACTAATGTACAATATCTAGGGAAAGTACCGGGATGGAAAACACTAACACTGCTAGCAATATGTTTAGAAATCAGAAAACAAATATTCTTGTAAGAACATGTTATAATTTTTGTTTAGCTATCCGGCTAGCATTTGTATCCAGACAGACTCCTAACGAACACTTACAAGATGAACAAATATAATCGTTATCAAAATAAATACATTTAAAAAACAATAAAAATTTGGCTATATTGGTTATAGTTGAATACAACATATATTAAACAGTACAAGATTATATTTACTGTTTGCTTTACTCTTCATTGCCTGTTGATGTCCTCCGCATTTTGCACGGCTTTTCAGTGCTGCTGTCCCGTGGAATTCAATTTTATGTTTTTCTTGCAAACTGAACATCTTGCTAAATGTAAATCTGCTGGAACTTTTAGTAACCAGTTCTTATATAGATCAATACCGAGCCAAGAATCATTAAATTTGATTTGATAACTTCCCTGGCATTGGGTCTATAAGTAGCTCTGCTCTGCGGTTGATGCAGGGCAGCGCATCAGCTTACACATGAAACTTTGTCCCCCTCGCTACCCCATGTCCACACCAATCAAAAGCAATATTTCACTCTCCAGTCTTTGATAGCCCATATACTGTAGGACAATATTTGGAATAAGACCATTCTACGTAAACAACATTTATGACAAATTTAATTCAAGCACTTTTAAGGACCCATTTGTTTTCACTGAATTTCCAAACCTTGAATCGATGAGTCTGAAAATTCAAGTACTTCCAAGAACTTGGGAACCCTGTTTGCATTTTAAACATTTGGTTCGGGAAGAATTGCGTTAGCATGCCCTGTCTATATATATTGTTTCTGTGTGGTTTGTGTGTGTAACCTTGTTAGCGGCAGCGTTGCTGCTGGGTCGAGCATCAAAGATGAACAGTTTGTGAGACTGAGCGTTGGCATCCATGATGGCCTGCAGAAGCTTCTCATCCTCTCTGCAGCGTTTCCCACTTACCCCCGACATGGGCTGAGCTGAACGTACCACAGCTGCCTGACTCTGGGGGTGCAACCATGACAACACCTACAAACAAAACCCACACAAACGTCAGCATTCCATAATGATATGTCTACAAAAACTGTATTTTAATGTGACTCATGGAACAGCCAAATCTCACACAAACACGCTGGCAGTGAGTGTGGTGATGGCACTAACCGGGATACGACCTTTGGCCCTGAACGTGGCAACACGCCGAAGTTCATCATCTGTAATAGTTACCGGGACAACCAGGGTAGCCGGATACGAGTCACACAACTCATAACGATCATTCACCCTCGAGATCCTCCAGCTCTCATTGGGCAGAGCCTACAAACAATCACACACACACAATCTTAGTGAGGACATTCCATAGGCGTGTACAAACTGTACATTCTATCCCCTTAGCCTAACCCCTAAACCTACACATCACACAAAAAAGTACAGTACATATTACACAGATTATACACTTAAAACACATGCTGTACCTGTCTCTTGTACTCCACCAGAGCATCATAAACTTTCCACCCATTCTCTGGGAAAACCTGATTATACTCGAATGCAAAAAGGGACTGCACACAGAGAGAGAGAGTGTAGGTGTAATTACACACCAGTGTGTTTTTTCATCTATGAGGTGGTGATTTAGCAGTTCCTCCTACAGGACACACTTTATCACAAGAAATTAAATGGCCCGATAAGTAGAAATCAGGCATAATACTCTATCACTCACTCACACACACACACACACACACACTCACCAGGTTGTTGGAGAGTGGAAAGGCAAACTTGCTAATCAGATCAAATACTGATTTCTTTAATGAGTCATCTGGCTGCTTATGGACAAACCGCAGGTTCCTCATGTCCTACACACACACACACACACACACACACACACAGGTGTGTGGGGATTCAGTCAAACTGCAATCACGCTGGATAACTTTAACATGTTAACAGTTTCATCACTGCTCAGCATCAACTATCACCTCAGCTACATTATACACTGTCCCGTGTGTATATTCACTTCCTACACACACATACACACCTTACAAATGAGACCGTAAGAAACATCTCCTCTGCTGGAGTCACCTCCGATCTCAAGTTTACTGATCACACCGAGGGGGAGGTCCAACACAAACATAGGCTCCTACAAATACACAAACTTTTCATATTGTATGTGTATAGAGTAAACATGAAGGTTTTCAAACCTGTGTATGTGTTTGTGTGCATGTTACCCGGGTAACTGATCTGAAGAACAGTCTGTAGTTGGTGACAGCCAGTGTGCCACGTACAGCTCCCACAAACGGACAGATGTAGGTCACATCTTTAGCTGTACTCTCGCACGCACACACCACACACACACAGTCACTGATGCACTAAATACTCTTACTAAAGAGTGTTTTATTTGGAAACTAGAAAGCTGATGTGAGACCTAGGAATGTGTGCGTGTAAGAGGGAGAGAGAGACAGTATTTAAAGTAGTCAATGCACCTTACCCTCAATCTGTACAGCTTCTTTCACTAACAACTCAAGCTCATCCTGACAGACAGACAGAAAAAAACGGTGGAGAGAGACAGACAATTTTCATCCCACATTCAAGAACATTTGTGCATTGTTTAAATCTGAGAGAAATCTGAGGTTGTACCTTTGCAGGTGTTTTTCCTTTTACCTGCAACACACACACATACATAATACAAAAAAAATAAGATATAATTGTGCATCAGTGTCAAATGGGTGTGCGTATTTATGTATTTATGTGTAAGCATAGTGCGCGCGCTTGTTTGAGTGTGTGTGTGTGTGAGAGAGAGAGAGATCTAAAGAGAAACCTGGCTAAGCAGTGTGTTGCTGTCTGCATCAGAAGCGGGTGCTGTGGGGGTTCTCGCAGGCGAACAGCGCTCAGACTGGCACGTGCCGCTACTGACGGGTCACAAAAACTTTATTAACACCTTATAACACATTTAATCGCAAACAGATTTTACTCCGTTCATAACAACGTTCTGCAGTTCCACCGGTCTGTATGTGTAATAGAGAGGTAGAGATTAATAACACAAGAGAATTAGACAGTTAGCAGTGTTGTAACATTAGCGCATTCACACTGTTAGCTTTAGTCCAGCTGTTAACCGTTAGCAGAGTTTTACCTGCTGAGACTGTGAGCGCTGAGCTTCCTGGAATTTAAACTCTCCTCACTGCTGCACTCCTCCATCTCGCTATCTCTTACCCCTCTCTCAGTGTGTGTGTGTGTGTGCGTGTGTTAATCAGTTATTAATTTCCACTGAGTGCGAAATCAACCCCACAGTAACACCGGAAGCCGCCATATTTTCCCATAATTCCCCCGTGTGGGCGTGTCCGGCCCAAACTCTCAGCTCGCGCTTTTTGTGAAGCGATTCCGGCTAAACTGTTTAAAGTGAAAAGTGAATTTCCACGTGACGCTTTTACCATAGGAAGTACAATACACAGAACACACACACACTTACAGAGCGCACCCTCACAGAACACTGTGCGTGTGTGTGAGCACAGTAGTACAATCAACCATTGTACACACCGCAGTGTGACTCATTAGCATTGCAAAGCAAAATTAAACACACACGGCTCCTTACCGGAGACGATGCTATAGACGAGGAAGTGCTTGAGAAATATAACTAAGCGCAATACATACAAGCAGTGTGTGAATAATTGTGTGTTTTCCCGATGCCCCCCCAACACACAATCACTCAAAGAAAGTCTTCTGGAAATTTTACATTTATTTAATGTTTAATACATTTTTAAGGTCAAAACGCGTCAGTCTCCGGTTCCCTTCAAGTTCAATTAACATTATTCATGGTCACTTACATTCCGCGCCACTTAATTAGCCAATCTCCTTACAAATAACGAAGTGCCCAGCCTTTCACTTAGTGATAGACGGAGGGCGGGTCTTAGGTTATCTCACAGCCAATCGCAAAGGGTATGACATCATCAACGATTTATAATAAACGTCATTAGTTCCTCAGTCATTAGAATGCGTGAATTATGTTGAGTGGTGATTATTTATGGAAATACTGAGTGAGTGTAGTGAGGACAAACACAGTGTAGAAGAGGCTGATGTTTTCCCTCTAAAATAAAACGCCTCTTTAGTAGGAGAAGAGTTTCTGACTGATCCAGGCTCCGATGTGTGACTGGTCGCCAGAGTTTAGCTGTTTGTTTGCGGCGCGGCCAATGAGAAAGATAATTTCGACGATGTTGAGTAGGACACAGACACCTGAGACGGCCAGCATGAAGATGGTGAAGACGGTTTTCTCCGTGGGACGTGAGACAAAGCAGTCCACGGTGTTGGGACACGGATAGGCGTCGCATTTGACCAGGCGGAACATCCGGTATCCGGGGTAGATTGCGTAGAACAGGTAAAGGAAGGCTGACTCAAAGATGACGCGCACCAGCAGGCTGAGGACGTATGTCCACCAGAGAGCACCGCTGATGTCCGTAGCCCGTGCGGTGATCCTCTCCAGCTCCCCCGCAGCCGGGTGGTGACGCCGCAGTTTTTTCTGCAGATGCTTTCGGTGCACAACGTGCATGTGCACCAGCAGGGCGGCGCTGGAAACCAAGATGAGCTGCAGCGCCCACAGGCGGGTGTGTGAGATGGGGAAGAAGTGGTCGTAGCACACACTGTTGCAACCTGGCTGCTGCGTGTTACATGTGAACTGCTCACGCTCGTCACTCCACACACTCTCTGCTGCCACAACCAGCACCAACACGCGGAACACAAACAGCACCGAGAGCCACACGCGCCCCAGAGCTGTGGAGTGACGACTACCTCCACTGATCACGGCGTAGAACAGCACCCAGTTCATCCTCGTTCAGTACTTTAAACACACATGAAAACACAGTGTTTAAACTTAAACAAATAGAAAAATACTGCAAAGAAAAACACTCTGATGAAGTACACATACTTCTTACATTAACTTCAGTTAATCACACTTCAGTGTTCAGTTGTATGTTAATATAGTTGCAGAGTATCTCTATTGAACACAGACACACACCGAGACACACACACACACACAGTTTGTTACCGTTTGTTGTTGTAGATGACGATGATGTGATGAGGATGTGATAATGTTCGTGTCCTGATAAAGGATCAACTAATCAGTCACACATACTCTCCATCTCAATGTTTGTGTGTGTTCTTCCTGATGCAGCAGCAGCGGGTTAATCAGAACACTCTCCAGAACTACACACACACACACACACACACACACACACAATTTGCTTTGTGACTGAACCCACACACTGTGTGACACCCGCTGACCCTATAGTCACATGATCCTCAAGAAGGCGTCAGATTGGCTAAAAGACAGAATGTCACAGTGTGTGTGTGTGTGTGTGTGTGTGTTTGTGTGTCATTGCTTCTTATTCATCATCAATATTAACACATGATGTTTGCAACATAATTTATTGTAAATAATATAAACACTCAATACAGCACCAGAGAGTGAGTCACAGACAGAGTGATTCAGAGTGCCCCAACCCCCAGACATGAATGAATGTGGATATAATACAGGAAATGCAGGTGTTCAGTTATAATAGCTTACACTCAGTCCAAGGACAGGAATGTTACTGAAAAAAACAGAGTCAGAGTTAACGGGAAGTCAGAGTTTACAAGTCAGAGATAGGGGCAGGGGCAGAGTTTAAGGGTCAGAGTCAGAGTTTATTGGTTAGAGTTAGGGGCAGGGGCAGAGTTTAAGAGGCAGAGTTAATGGCAGGGTCAGAGTTTAAGAGGCAGAATTAGGGGCAGAGTTAAGGGTCAGAGTTAGGGTCGGAGTCAGAGTTTACAGGTCAGTGTTAGGGGCAGGGGCAGAATTTAAGGGGCAGAGTTAGGGTCAGAATCAGAGTTTACAGGTGAGAGTTAGGGGCGGAGTCAGAGTTTAAGGGTCAGTGTGTCTGTGTGGGGGTGGAGTCAAAGTTTCAGGGTCAGTGTGTCTGTGTGTAGGCGGAGTCAGAGTTTAAGGGTCAGTGTGTCTGTGTGGGGGCGGAGTCAAAGTTTCAGGGTCAGTGTGTCTGTGTGTGGGCGGAGTCAACGTTTCAGCATCAGTGCGTCTGTGTGGGGGCGGAGTCAGAGTTTAAGGGTCAGTGTGTCTGTGTGG
>JAOUQX010000024.1:9847629-9860877 GCA_028566295.1 Liobagrus marginatus
TGTGTGTGTGTGTGTGTGTGTGTGTGTGTGTGTGTGTGTGTGTGTGTGTGTGTGTGTGAGAGAGAGAGAGAGAAAGAAAGAGAGTCATATAGCATCTTGTGTTAAAGTTGGGATCAAGTACAGGGTCAGCTGTGCTCTGGTGTAGAATAGAAGCGAGCTGTGCATCATTGAGCTAATGCGTGCTTGTGTTTTGCAGAACTTTGAATCTCAATGATGAAGAGAGTGAGGAGAAATATAACAGGTACTTGCATACACACACACACACACACACACACACACACACATGCCTGTTCTCATCCAGGAAGATGGAGATGTGTTCCTTCACCATGGGCTACTAAAAACCCTGTGACAGATCAACAGAATTACAATCTATATTTATATTAAATTAAAGGGTTTGTTATATTTACTTGTTTGTTTAAACATTTCAGTGGAGTCTGCCTCTGTAGGATGTTTATTGTGGTGGTGAGTCACTGGGCTTTGGAAAACACCCATAATTCAGGGTGTCTGGTTCATTCACAACATACACACTCAAAATGAAACTACTTGAACTAAAACAAAGTACACATACAGGGACACACCAGAGCTGAACACAAACTAATTAACTGTAGTAAAAAAAAAAAGTAAGAGGCAGCATGGTGGCAGAGTGGTTAGTACTCATGCCTCACCTCATGGGTTCGATTCCCACCCGGGGACTTTCTGTGTGGAGTTTCTGTGCGTGTTCTTCCCATGCTTGCAGGGGTTTCCCCATGTTCTCTGGTTTATGTCTGTCGCCAAAACTCATGTGATTGGGCATAGGCGAATTGGCTGCTCTAAATTGGCCATAGGAGTGAATATGTGTGTGAATGGTTGTCTGTCTCTAAGCGTTAGCGCTGCGCTTAACTGCCGATTGTGCAGGATTAGAGTACCCCACCTCAGGCCCTATGTTAACTGGGATAGGCTCCAGCGCCCCCGTGACCCTGAACAGGATAAATTGCTATACAATGAATGAGTGGAACAATCTAAGATGCGTTAAAGCGGTAAAAGCTTCTCAAGTGTTTAACATCTCAGGCTTCTGTGGTTCTGTGGGTGGTTATTTAAGACTTGAATAAATGACCAAGTACAAATGATTACATTTGTTTTAGTAAATAAGTAAAAACATTCTTGTGCCATAAATAGTTTAGTACTATAGAATTTTAATTAACCCATTGTTATAAAAACGACTCAAACAATTATACATAGATTGAAACCAGATTAACAGGGTTTTAATTTATAAAGCTTCCATCTTCCTTCCCAGACGTACTCTTAACAACACAAATGACGCTGAACCTATGAGGTGGCTAATCTCTTTGATTTGTATCTGTGTGCGCGCGCCTGTCTGTGTGTGTCTGTGTGTTGTAGGTTCAGGCAGCAGGGGAAGGAGGCTGCTCAGCAAGGTGATCTCGAGCTTTCTCTGCGTTTATTTCGCAAAGCGTTTAAATTGCGTCCCAGCGAAAAAATGAAGAGTCGAATCCAGCGACTGGAAGAAGCCATAAAAGAACTAAATGTGTCTGAAGAGGAAGAGGAGTTTGCAGATGTGCTCAGTAGTGGCTTACTGATGTATAATGGACTTTTCGAACAGCTGTATGAGCACCAGAAAGAGGGTGTGGCCTTCCTGTACAGCCTGCACAGGGACGGACGTGGTGGTGGCATCCTGGCTGATGACATGGGCCTGGGCAAAACGGTGCAGGTCATCAGTTTTCTTTCGGCCATGTATGATTCCGAGCTGACAAATCACACGCTTCTTGTCATGCCCACCTCCCTCATCAAGAACTGGCTGAGTGAATTTAAGCGCTGGACACCCGGCCTACGTGTCAAAGAGTTTCATGGCACAAACAAAACGGAGCGCAGCCGAAATCTGGAGCGAATCCAGCGAGGGGGTGGAGCTGTCATCACTACCTATCAAATGCTAAACATGAACTGGCAGCAGCTGGCATCCTTCGGAGGCCGAAACTTCGTATGGGATTACATTATTCTAGACGAAGCGCACAAGATCAAAAGCGCATCAACAAAGACGGCAAAGAGTGTGAATGCGATACCGGCACGACACCGTATCCTGCTCACCGGCACGCCCGTTCAAAACAACCTGCGGGAGCTGTGGGCACTGTTTGACTTTGCCTGCCAGGGTGCGCTGCTGGGCAGTTCCAAGACCTTTAAAACAGAGTACGAGAACCCAATCACTCGGGCGAGGGACAAAGATGCCACGCCGGGAGAGAAAGCGCTCGGCCTTAAAATCTCGCAGAACCTGACCGAACTTATCAAACCGTACTTCCTGCGAAGGACCAAAGCTGAGGTACAGAATAGAAAGCAGCTTGCTCACAGAGTCAAAGAGGAAGATAAGGACAAGGAAGTGCAGAGTGCTAGAGTGAACGAGCTCCCATCTCTAACACGTAAGACCGATCTGATCGTATGGACATATCTGAGCGATGTTCAGGTGGACGTATACAGACAGTTCATCTCTCTGGATCACATCAAACAGCTGCTGAACACAGCACGCTCGCCACTCGCAGAACTCACAGTGCTCAAAAAGCTCTGTGATCATCCCAGATTACTCTCTGCCCGAGCCGTTACTCAGCTCGGACTCGGGGCGGGGGAAGGTGACTTTCACGAGGCCGATAGCCAATCGGCTGCAAGCAGCATCATTGGCGTGCCGGACGAGACGCTGATCGGTGAGTCTGGAAAGCTACGTTTCCTTCTTAGTCTAATGGAAAGTCTGAGGGATGAGGGCAAGCGTACGCTCGTCTTCTCTCAGTCCAGAAAGATGTTGGACATCATCGAACGTGTGCTGACCAACAGGAAGTTCCGTTTGCTGCGTGTGGACGGCACCATCACACAACTGGCTGAGAGAGAAAAAAGAATTGCTCTTTTTCAGACAGACTCCCGCTACTCTGTGTTTCTGCTGACCACACAGGTGGGTGGGATTGGCATCACTCTCACTGGCGCCAACAGGGTGGTGATCTTTGACCCCAGCTGGAACCCAGCGACAGACGCGCAAGCAGTTGACCGAGCATACCGCATCGGCCAGACGCAGGATGTCATCATCTACAGACTCATCACCTGTGGAACTGTGGAGGAAAAGATCTACAGACGACAGGTGAGCGTGTGTGCGTGCGTGTGTGAGAGACAGAGTTATTAGGGAGAGTTCCAGCTCAATCTGCTTCGGAGTCACCACATGACTTTCAGCACTGACAGCAGAGTGCTTTCTGTTCTCTTATGAGCAGGAAATTATTTAGTTTAGTCAATTACAAAATAATTAGTGATTTGGTTTTAATAGAAGCAAATCTGGTAAACTGTTTATAATCTAAAATCTCTGTGTCCGTGCACGCATGGGTGTGTGAGTGTGAAGCCATTTTATCACAGTTCATTTTTTTTCCACACAGGTGTTTAAGGACTCGTTGATCCGCCAGACCACGGGCGATAAGAAGAACCCGTTTCGCTACTTCACTAAGCAGGAGCTCAAGGAGCTTTTCACGCTGGAGGACACACACTCCTCTTCCACTCAGCTGCAGCTGCAGTCGCTCCACTCGTCTGTGTGCCGTGACGAACCCGAGCTGCAGGGTCACATCTCTGCTCTGAAGGGTATGCATGTGTTTGGCGTGTCCCGTCATGACCTGCTGTTTTCTAACGAGGAGGACGAGGATATGTTGCAGGACGAGGAGACCAATTACATCGAGCAGCGTGTACAGAAAGCCCGGGAGCTCGTACAGGCCGAGTCACAGCTGCAGAGCCTCATGGTGGACAGCGTAAATAAAAACACAGAACCTGCTTGGCTCCGGCTGGCACGGCAACAGGGTCCAGACCAACAACCGGCGAAGGGTAATGACAAAACCATGCCCCCCTGCAAGGAGCTCAGTCCACCTGCTGTAGAAGATCTCTCACAATCGGGATCGGACGAGCTGGAAATAATGAGTGTAGATCATGGGTTTCAGGGGAAAGATGAGAGTGTAATTGAATTATCTGCACAGGAGACAGAGGGCAGTTCTGTTGGACGAGTGTGTAAGAGCATGAACAACGAGCAGAGTTTAATCACAGAGGAAAAATATGATCACATACCCACTCACTCAAATCAGCCCATTCACATCTCTGCCTTAGAGCAATCCGATTCATCTGTAGCTCTGCTGGAGACCGAGTTAGCACTTCTTAAACCACTCTCGCATCAAGTCTCCGCTGACTTTAACAAATCTCGAGCTCTCTCGGTTTTATATCCATCTGGAGCTCCAGCAGCAGAGTCAGATTCCTCAAAATCAGCTTCAAAAGAACTGCCGGGGGCAGAGTATTTCCAGGGGAAATTTAACCTGAAGCTGGAGGACAGTGCAGAGCTGCTGTCAGATGACCAACAGGAGGATGCGCATCAGGAACGGGTGGAGCTCAGTACAGGGGCTGAAGACTTCCAGCTGCAAATGGATGACACCAGAGAGAGAATAGACGAGAGTAATTCTGATAGTGTGAGACAAAAATCGTTAGACGAGTCGCTCCTATGGCCAACCAAGAAGAAAAAACTGCTAGTCATCTACGATAGTGAGGAGGAAGAAGGCCATGAAGAACAGAAGGTGGAGAAACCTATTTTGGCTAGCAGTCCATTAGCTGGCAGCTTCATGGGCCTGGAATGTTCCACCCCCAAATCTATGCTGACTAACGACTCCAAGCGCAGATGCAGCATGAACGTATCGATCGCATCACGACGGTCAATAGTAGAGTCACTACTGCAGGACATGGAGGAGGAAGAGGACGAAGCAGAAGAGGAAGAGGACGGACCGGAGGAAGAAGAGGATGAACCAGAGGAGGGGAACGAATCAGAGGAGGAGAAAGGTGCTAAAGAAGTTGCGCTTAGCCGTGCACATGGAGCGAGCGTAACCTATTGTGATGAATCGGTGTCGGGGGAGCCTAGCGGAGAAACTCTGAATTCAGAAAACATGAGAGAGTGTGAGGAGGAGGAGTGTGAAGAGGAAGGTGAGGAGGAGTGTGAAGAGGAAGGTGAGGAGGAGTGTGAAGAGGAAGGTGAGGAGGAGTGTGAAGAGGAAGGTGAGGAGGAGGGTGAAGAGGAAGGTGAGGAGGAGGGTGAAGAGGAAGGTGAGGAGGAGGGTGAAGAGTGTGAAGATGAAGGTGATGTAAAGAATTCTATTGAAGAATCCACTGATGTTGAACTGGGCTCTAGTGAAGAATTGGATAAGTGTGCACCTGCTGGAGTACCAAGTCCAAATGATGTCAGATTTCCAGACCAAACCTTTGAGTCGCTGGTGCATTCTGGGAAACGTTGTTTGGCTGATGGGAGGAAACAGGAAGCACTAGACTTTTTTCTGAAAGCCATTGACATTAACACTGGAGACAGTGAGATACAACTACTCATCATCCAACTCTACAGACATCTGAATCAGTGACGCTAATGCACACGCACGCACACACACAGACATCTGAATCAGTGACACACACACCTCTGTCCACCAATAGACATCTGAATCAGTAACGCACACGCGCGTGCACACGCACATACACCTGTCCACCAACAGACATCTGAATCAGTGACACACACAAAAGTAACTCAACTAGTTGTGCAGGTGTGGGTGGGCGAGGGTGTGTATGAGGCTGAGTGTGTGTTCCTGTTTAATGTTATCATTTTTGCTTCATTTTTTGAATATTTGTATAAAAAATTTCAATTAAAAACATTTTGGGATAATTAGTGTTGTACTATATCTGCTTGTGTGTGTGTGTGTGTGTGGCTACAAACACCACATCGAATGATTTCTTTTTTATTTAAATGGTGTAGAGACGACCATTAGATTTCAGGAATGTTGTATGAAATGTACAGTAGGGATTTTTTTAAATAATTGGAGTAAAAGTTGTCAGGGTGCGCATGTGTGGGTGAATCTTCTGGTTTATTCATTCATTCATTCATTATCTAGCACTTATCCTGTTCAGCGTTACGGGGTACTGGAGTCTATCCTAGTTAACTCATCTGAGATTTTCATCATTGTAATTTAGCTACTGCAGTTCCTGGTTTTGAGAAGTCTATTAAATGTGATACCAGGAAGAATAGGACTTTGGACAAATGCTATGGATATACAAAACATGAATATAATTTTTTTGTCTCATTGGGATACATTTCACGCTTTTCAGAATTTTTCTTATTCCTTATCTTCTGTAAAACTGCGTTCGGACAATGTGGATTGTGAAAAGAGATTTATAAATACAAGTTTATTGAATTGAATTGAATACAATATACAGCCCTAGCTAAACTTGCCTTGTCTAACTCTGACCATAATACTGTTTATCTGATTCCTACCTATAGGACAGCACTAAAGAGTTGCAATCCCTTAGTAAAAACTATCAATGTATTGTCAGAAGAAAGGTTGTTTGTTATGCACGACCTGGTCGATATATCCTCTAGGGAGCTAAGCCTGATTAATTCTACAAAAACCACCATTGAATACATAAAATTGTGTTGATGGTGTGATTCCAAAATGGAACATAAAAGTGTACCCCCAAAAAGAGTTGAACCAGAGAGAAAAGAAGCAAAGGAACATCACAGGAGTCCATAAAGGAAAACCTCCAAACTATGAACTCTTAAAAAGAAAAAAAAAGCTGTGCGACTCAATAAAAATAGCCATTAACATGAAACTGACTAAAATCGTTGCAAGTTGTAGATGCACTGGAAAAAGCAAATGAGTTGAATTATTTTTATAAGAGCTTTGATAAGGGTTAGGGTTAGCTCTAGAGTTAGAGTTCTCAGTTGAATGTAATTTGGTGCTTGATAGTATTGCTGTCGATGATGCTAAAAGGCTAGAGATTGATTCTGAATCTATCAACACGGCTCTTAGACAAATCAATGTTAATAAGACCTCAGTTCAAGATGATATCTCTGCCTTTTAATTAAGAACATGTGCAGATGAACTGACACCTGCCAGGTGCCCCATTTTCCGGAGGTCCCTCAGGTACTCTACCTCACACTGTACCGACACGATAGGGAAAGACCATGATTGCACCTGTTCCTAAGAAGCCCTGCCGCCACGAGAATAACGATTTTAGAACTATTGCCTTAACTTCTGTTGTGATGAAGTGCATGGAAAAGCTCATTATGAGCAACTTACAGCTTGATGTAGGCCCACAGCTAGATCCTTACCAGTTTGAATATGATGATGCAATCAACAGTATAGTGTACATAGTGACTAAACATCATGAGAATCCTAAGGCCTATGCCAGATTGTTGCTTGTAGATTTTAATTTAGCCTTTAACACTACAGCCTCACAACTACAGCCTCACTCACTAAGGCCTATGCCAGATTGTTGCTTGTAGATTTTAATTTAGCCTTTAACACTACAGCCTCACAACAGTTCTCTTGAAAACACTGCAGCAGATGAATGTTAACCCCTTCATTATTAAGTGGTTCCACTCACGTTTGACAAATTGCAATTAGCAGGTCAGGGTGAATAGGACTATCAGCATTGGTGCTCCTCAGGGTTCACAGGACATGGGACATGCAGGTTTGGATTATGTTTTCCCTTAATAATAACAACCTTCATTTAAAAACTGCATTTTGTGTTCACCTGTGTTATATTTGACTAATTTTAAAATTTGTTTGATGATCTGAAACATTTAAGTGTGACAAGCATGTGAAAAAAAATTAAAAATCAGGAGGGGGCAAAAACTTTCACACCACTGATTTAGATTAATCAGATTTAGTTGCATATATGTCAACACGATGCTCAGAACTTGTTCAGTGGCGCGATAAGCATTCTCGCCATCAACACTAAGAAAACAATGGAGATGGTGTTTGACCCTAAATCGATTGGAGGCCAATTTCATATGAATATGCTGGAGTCAGAGCGCAGGGTCAGCCAGAATTAACAGCGCCCCTGGAGCAAGTGAGGTTAAGGGTCTTGCTCAAGGACCGAATGATGGTAGCTTGCCCAGTGCAAGGCTTGAATCCCTGACCCTCTGATCACTGACCCAGAGCCTTATACTGTTGAGCCACCATCACCCTCACTGATATCTGGGCATACACATTGCTAACAAATTTACATGGAGGGTTCAGTTAGAAAACATCTGTACTAGGGTTCAACAGCGACTATATTTGTTACATAGACTGAGGGTCATGTTGCTTCTTTTCTGTCCTGCTGTAATCGAGAGCCTTCTACAGTATGATATCTCAGCCTGGTTTGGCAATCTCAGTGTACAGCTGACAGCCCAGATTACATGATTAACCCAGACAGCCATGAAAATCATGAGTTAAGCAGCATCTCACACTTCAGGCTGTCTTTGCTGAAACTTATCAGGCAGGCCCAAAAATTATTTCAGATCCCACCCATGTCCTTCATCCTGAGTACCAGCTTCTTCCCTCAGGAAGTTGCTTTAGAGTTCCCCAGTGCAGACTTAACCGCTTTAGGAATTCCTTTGTCCCGCTGTCCATCAAAACTTTTATCGATAAGTCATCTAGAGGATATCACCTGGCCTGTCTCACTCAGAGTGTGAGATGATAAAGTAAGTGGGGAACTGAAAAAATCTCATTTGAAACCCGCCACAAGGTGTCCATTAAGAGACTTGGTGAATAGATGTTGGAAATTTTGAGTAACCGGTGTATATGGCACCGCAATAATTCAGTTATTAGTTATTAACAACAATTGGGTGTATTTAGTGTGTGGTTTTCTATAGAAACAGAAAATGCAGAGTAAATGTAAACATACACAGTAATATCATTGATTTCTAAACATATATGCGCATGATGAATATTAAATACACAACTGAACAGATAAACAGAAGAAAACAAACTTGCACTATGATATACATTAAGTTTAACAGTAAACAGCTTTATTTTTATATATTGTATATCAAGAATATCTCAAAAACCAACACTTAACATGCCAATTAAATACAGCCTTAGTAAGATCACTCTATGCTGCTAATAAACTGCCATTGTTGCAGGGGTTTAACTTCATATAGATTTAAGATCAACATTTTAAATTCTGAATTTGACAGAAAGTTCATGAGCTGCTTCATGGAATCAATAAAGCCTGATTTGCGTTGGTTTGGTTTTGTCAACTCAAAACTAACCATTAACCCTGACTTTATTTAACTACCTTCATGTTACATGTCCTTCAGCAGTTTGCAGTATAATTAGTCTTCTGTTCCAGCCTTTAATACTTTCAGTAAGTTGCTCACATACAAACCTACATACAGTATAAACTGTCACAAAAAGAAGTAGCCATAAAATTAATTATATGCCGTTGTGAAGTGTACAATAGATATCTCAGTGTGTGTGGTTGAAAAATAAATGAGTTGCTTAATATCTTTATGTTTAAATGTTTACTTTACTTAATGTTATGAAATGCTTTAACACCGATCATTTCAAGGATAAATTGCTTTAAGTGCAATTTGCATTGTGGCTTAGGACTTTAGCAACAGTAGAGTACGTTTGCTTTGAGGAAAGCCCATTCAGGTTCTTATACCTGACCTGAGAGTTTTAAATAATTACATAAATTCTTAACTATTTACCGAAGTTAAATACGTTGTCTTTAAATTCATTGGATAATATCACCTGCATGTGTAACTGATGAATGGAAAATAAGCGCCCCCTGCTGGCGATAGCTGTAAATAGCGAACTAGTCTACGAACGGTACACCCCCTTTAAGATGACAGAAATGGTTTAACCCAAGTTCTCATCAGCCAATGAAACTGATCCTTTTAAATGGGTTTTTACGCGTACTTAAGGCGTTAAGTAAACGTTAAGTACGCGCTAATTTTTTCACGCGTTGACAACGCGTTAAATACACGTAGTTGACGTGTTATTTAACGCGTTAAATTTCGCGCCTTTTTTACCCTTTTGGCTTTCCATTACCCACAACCCTGAACAGGTTAAACGCTGGAAAATGGATGGACAGATGGATGAAATGAGGTGTTTATAGGCATCTGAAAGTGTTTGTTTTAATTTTGATGATTATCAACTGACAACTAAGGAATTAAAATTTTCTGAGATACTGAATTTGGGATTTTCCTTAGTTGTCAGTTATAATCATCAAATTAAAAGAAATAAACATTTGAAATATATCAGTCTGTGTGTAATGAATGAATATAATAAACAAGTTTCACTTTTTGAATGGAATTAATGAAATAGAACAACTTTTTGATGATATTCTAAGTTTATGACCAGTACCTATATGTCATACATTCACATTTTTTCTATTTCTTCTTAATGTGTATTTTCTGTAATGCTGCGTTAGGACAATGTGTATTGCTAAAAGCGCCTTATAAATAAAATTGAATTGAACTGAATATCCACATATATAATCTAAATCCTAAACCTGGCTCATGTATAAGTTGAATTAATGCTCTGTATACCTGTCCGTCCTAATTTTTTATCCTATCCTCCCCATCCTTAAAGATATACACTATATTTACTGCTCTTAAAAAGCACACGACCTACACTTTCTGACACATTTCAGATAATCGCATAAACCATTTTTATGCAAACCCGCAAGTGCCAGTGTTGATGTTCAGTGTGTTGACAAGTGAGTGTTCAGCCCCGTGTGTCTTAGTCTTAATCTAGAATAAACTAGTCGTACTTTCTTATTTATATTCTTTACTTTCTGTTTACTGTCAAACTATCTCTGTGCTATTACTATTCCTTCAAGTTTACCATTTACTCATGACCTTTTGCTTTAGAATATTTCTGAAATCCACGCACAACAATACACTACAACTAACAACCATATTCATGCAATTTATGAACATTTTACATTTTAATTCAGTTTTATTTATATGTATATATAAGTTACATAAACATCTCGCTGCCAATTAGCTTTGTGATTACACACACAGCAGTTCCATTGCAAGCTACTATTGGATAGCTATACAACAGTCAGAGTTGCATGTCCCCTCTTGGAATGTTTTATTTATTTATTTTTTTAATTAAAAAATGAATATTCGTTATATTGTTAATAACAATTTTTTTTCCCCACCAGAAATACGGGTCCCTTTTTGGCCAGTGTAGAGTAACAGTCCTCTGTTAGTAATATAGACGTGTATGTGTGTATAATATTAGATGTTAAAGTACAGACCCGATATTCTGCTCTGTGTGTTACACTCTTTATTCTCTTAATGTTTAATCCTGGAGTCACATGCACATTGCACATGCAGGGTGTTACACACCTTATCGCCATGGCGATCAGACCGTTACACTTCTTTTATGATCGGCAGGGAGAACTGTCATGTGATTGGCGAATATAAATCAGTGTGGGCGGGGCTTCGGGCATCACCAAAGGATGAGGTCAAGTTTGTTGTTAATGTGTCTTCTTCTGGGTGGTGAGAGTGGTGCATTGTGGGTAAGAAGAATGAAGCATAAACACCCCCCCCACACACACACAAGTCCTGATGAGTTTGGCAGCACAAAGAGCCCTTATTGAATAAAAATAAAAACCAAAGACGCACACGCACACACACGCACACACACACACGGCCACAGAGGGCAGGAGAACTGCTGCAGAGAAGAAACAGGGATATAAGGGTTAGTTTGTGTGTTATTGTGTAAAGTTAAATATGTACTTAATGACTGTAGTGTTTAATCACATCTGTAGTGGTTACCCCTGACTGTAGTGGTGACTCTGTCTGTAAGCATTTAACCCCAACTGTAGTGTTAATTCTGTTTATTGTGTTTACCCCGTCTGTAGAGTTTAACCCTGACTGTAGTGTTAATCCCATCTGTAGCATTTAACCCTGTGTAAGTAAAACATGCAATGGAAATTGAAGGTACAGTCCATTCTGTGTTTTTGTGTGTGTGTGTGTGTGTGTGTGTGTGTGTGTGTGTGTGTGTGTGTGTGTGTGTAGACATGCGTATAAACTCATGTGTGATGAGGTGATGCCCTTGGGTGGTTAGTGGTGGTTTACAGCGTTGTCATGAAGACATGCTATCACAAACAACACAGCAGTACCAATTTCTCTCTCTCTCTCTCTCACACACACGCACACGCACACGCACACACACACACACACACACACAGATGAGCCCTGAACTTCAGCTGAAAAATGCTGAAAGAGTTAATACTCCTGCAGTAGAAAAGATCTGAGGGCACAAAGTCCACTACAGTCTGGAGTGCACTTAGTAGTGAGTGAAGAGCCCCGCCTTCCTCCCATCCCCCAGAGAAGGATTCACGGGCCGCGTCCCAAACTTACTGTTCCCAGTAGCTGGGGCTCTAGTGTTCAGTACAACCGACCATAAATAAATAAACAGCTAACAAACAGGCAAAACAAAAACAAGAAGTGAAAGTCACATGACTATGCCATCACCAGTCACATGACAAGCATTGAACATATTCATTATTCTATCTATTATTCGTTATTGTATCTAATATTATTATTATCATTATTATTATGGAGAGAAAAGAGAAATGATGTTTCTCTGCTCATCCTGAGGAACAGATCAGCAGAATAAAAAAAAAGATTTTTCTGCAGCATTAAGAAATTAAAGAAAGCGCGCGGCGAGAACTTCTTCTAAAAACTATAACAGATTCATGGCGCATCAGTCCCTCACAATTCGGATGTTTTTTTTTGTTTTTTTTTT
Organism: Liobagrus marginatus; assembly: GCA_028566295.1. NCBI lineage: Eukaryota > Metazoa > Chordata > Actinopteri > Siluriformes > Amblycipitidae > Liobagrus > Liobagrus marginatus. The sequence continues at coordinate 9,860,193 of JAOUQX010000024.1, forward strand.
TAATCATTCATGCAGGTTTCCTTCAGGTCCTTTTAGTTCAAAAAAGACTATCAACAGAACAGTGCGTACTCCTCAAACGTCCACAAAGAAGGAGAATATTATGACAGACTAAAGATGAAGTAGTCTCACGTCCACTTCTCCGCCGGCTTTTGAAGGGTGTGTTGTGGGCGTGGCTCTGATTCCGTGTTTCATCTTATTATCCTCATCAGTCCCCCCCCCTGCCCCCACCCGGAAGCCAAGCTCTAAACTATGAGGTCACTCAGCAGGTTGAGTAAACATAGATGATAAAACTCATCAGTAGCAGGCTGCGATGCCATTGGCTAGTTTTGCAGTAGGAGGAGCTCTCGTTAACAAGAGCATGCTGTAGTTAATGTTGTTCTATTTTCCCCTTCTTTGCATTCATTTAAAACAGTGTGTGTTCCCATCACTGTTCGTTTGAGAGGAGACACACTGGAGGCAACCGTTATGATTATACCCCACTAGCCCCTCCTTTCCTCTCTTCATCACACAGCCTTCTGGGTAATGTAGTCCAGAAGTCAAAGAGTGACGCAAAAAAGAGCCAACAGAAAGCAAAGCCGCTCATGTCCGTGTTGATTGAATTTTAAAAGTCTCTTACACACACACACACACACACACACACACACACACACACACACACACACACACACACACACACACACACACA
>JAOUQX010000025.1:34419-46329 GCA_028566295.1 Liobagrus marginatus
CCTGGAGCAAGCGAGGTTAAGGGTCTTGCTCAAGGACCCAATGATGGCAGCATGTCTGGAGCGGGGCTCAAACCCCCGATCCGCTGATCACTGACTCAGAGCCTTACCCACTGAGCTACCATCACTAGAGGACAGTGTTTGTTAAATTATAAAATGGTTTCAGGAAAATACAGTGTGATCATCAAAAATCACTCCAACACTGCTATCATTTAGCAATGATCTTGCTGCAATGCTTTTGGGAAACACAGCAATGTTTATAAAGCAATATCTATTCATCCATTTTCACAACAATGTGCACATTTCTGTGACGTTTGTTGAAACCTAGCTAGGCTTGGGAATAGAAAATCGAATCGGATACTTAAGTTTAGTCGCATACGTGTTATAAAATTAAAATTTCGATTCTGCTTATCGATGCCTGTGCACATTTTCTTTGACCTGACAATCTGCCAGGACTTTACATGCTGCCAACCTGTCAGGATGTTCCACGTTGCCAATCTGCTAGGACCTTCGACAGGAATCTAAATATCACTTTACAAGATGGACCGCAGGGAGCATTCAAAAGTATGGCTACATTTTTTAAAGTCCGAAAACAAAGCTGAGTGTAATTATTGTATTAAACAAAAGTGTTGCGCGCAAGGTGTCATGACCACTATGAATAAGCATGTGCGATTAGTTCACTACACTGAATTTAAAAAATGCACCAAGTTTTATTCATTGCACAACCCAAGTTGCGAGTGCCCTACAACAATGGAAAAAACCACGAAGAATTTCAATCAAGGAGCAATATATATGTTGGAATGGTTAATAAATGTTAAGTGTTGAGAATATTGCTATGGTGAGATCTTGTATGACAAACATCAATGAAGAGATTTTTTTTGTTTTCACTTGAGGTTAATTTGTTAACTTGTTTACAGCGGTTGATGAGGAACACAAGGTACAGTTTATCAAATGATATGGCAAATGAAGATTCTATCAATGGGAATAATATAAAATGTATAATGTAAATGTGTTACCTGGCCAGCATTGACAGGTAAATTGATTAATTCCCTCAAAACATATGGCTCCATGCTGGCATGGCTCAGATGCACACTCGAGAATCTTTTCCGCACAGACCGGCCCAGTAAACCCTGTACCACTGCAGTCACAATCATACCTGAAATTCACAAACCAAAGCCAGACATTTCATTGTCTCATCCGTATTCTGCTAACCTTCCTGATAGCAACCCAGAAGGCAAAATGAATGCATTTTGAATAACTTTTAACATTTTAAAAATTTGCCATTTTGGTTGTGGAGCAATTTTTGAACACATTTGGAGTGTTTAGCACTTTTGCCTCACGGCAAGAATGGGATGGGTTTGATTCCCATCCAGGATCTTTCTGTGTGGAGTTTGCATGGTCTTTTCCCCAGGTACTCCGGTTTCCCCCAGCCTCCAAAGACATGCGATTGGGCAATGGTCAATTGGCTAAATTGTCCATAGGAGTGAATGTTATTGTGAATGATTGTCTGTCTCTAAGTCTCTTAGTGATTAACTGGTGATTGTCCGGGGTGTACCCCACTTCACGCCCTAAGTTAGCTGGGCTAGGCTCCAGTGCACCCATAACCCTGCGATAGACAATGAATGAATTAATGAATTTTACATTGTTCTTGTTTTGTTGTCAGCTGTAACTTCTGTAAAAAAAACATATTTAGGCTGCCAGAAACCAATGGCAAAAGGCAGGTAAAAAAGTTGCAAACCAAAGTAACAAAAAACCTTCACACTAACTGAATTAAACATACACACAATTGTGGAATGCACTGCAACATATAAAGCAATGCATAAACAGAAGATAAAGAGAGAAACAAACAGTGCAAAGTATTCCATCTGGGGTGAGTTGTCTATATTGACCTGGTGAAAATAACTAGTCCAGAATATGGAATTTTAATCCATGTACATAAATACTGATTGGTGTATTTACATGATTACAATTAATCAAGAAACAAGCAATTATGACATGTGCAATGTTTACAAATGTGTTTACAAATTTGACATTAGTGGAATACAGAGATTTTCATTTAAATTAATTACTTAATAAGGAATTGTTGACAGCATACAGGCTCTAAGCAAATGCAGAATGTCTCTTAATAATAAAACGTGACCTTCCAGACAGATAAGTGCATAATTGTTATCCCAATCTTTGAGCTGAGATATTCCACTAGGTTTGGTTAGCCACTGTAGCTTAGTAGCTTCATTTAAAGTAGCATTAATAAAAGCTTTTATGTTTAGAATTCAGTGTGAAAATTTATTTACAGAAGTGTTGTAAGGTATCAACAAGCCTGCATTGCACTACATGACTATCAGTGATCAATTTACAAGCAGTGTTATTCTTAGCATTTCAAGATTACATATGATTTAGCCATAGTAAACAGCCAGCAAATAAATATCTGGTTTTCAGCCAGGGTGGGTGTCACGCCCATGGACAATACCAGAGGATGGCATTGAGGAACCGGTGAAGACAGGGGGTGGGCTTTATAAGTGTGTGTGGGTGTGTGTGTGTGTGTGTGTGTGATCCTCACTCATTTTCCGCCCTAATCCGACACACCTGCACATAATCACTTAACTAATCAAACAGAGGATAAATACGCTTTACCCTCTCCCTTCTGTGTCTGTCATTATCAGTGTTTGGTGTTTGTGGTTCACAGCACTGCGTGTTTGTTTTTGGAAACATGTTTATTGTTTGGTGCTCAATAAAACAACAATGTCCTCTGTGTCTCAGCCACGCTACTGCTGCAATGCCTTGCTCCACTCAACACAGTGGGACTGTTCGTCATTCCATGAGATTTTCCTAACCCAATTTTTAAATCCCAGACATTTAATCTGACATTCGTTGTGCACTAGGAAGGTATTTTAACTATGTGTTTTTTATGATGGCACTTCACTAGCATACTGGTACAGCTCATAGTGTGAATTTAGAAATTATATTATGATAATATTCTGACTACAATAATCCAAAAAATATTTTAAGCTTTTCAAATACACACCTTACCTGTTTAGCAAATCAATACATGAGCCATTGTTGAAGCATGGCACACTGATACATTCATTGATATCCAGCTCACAGCTGATGCCTTCATACCCAGATGCACACGTACATGTATACTGCCCAACATAGTCATGGCATGTAGCACCATTCTGACAAGGAGTCTCCTCACACTCATTGATTTCGACCTCACAATTCACTCCTGAAAAATCATATAAATGAAATCAACAATCAAATCATACAGAGAAAATAGAATTAAATCACAAAAATAGAACATTTATTATTTAACTTATGATGGTTATTATTATTGAGATATCGGATTGCAATAGCATGCAAAGAAGTTCTGTATAATAGTGTGCCTCCAGGTTTAAGGCAATAATATAAAGAAGACCCACATACAGTAGTTCATAAAAGTGAATACACCCCTCAGATTTTTGTACATGTTTCATTATATCTTTTCATGTGACAACACTGAAGAAATTGCACTTTGCTACAATGTAAAGTAGGGAGAATTGTTGCTCTTTATAAAGATGGCCTAGGCTATAAGATTGCCAAGACCCTGAAACTGATCTGCAGCACAGTGGCCAGGACCATACAGCGGTTTAACAGGACAGGTTCCACTCATAACGGGCCTTGCTCTTGTCGATCAAGGAAATTGAGTGCATGTGCTCTGCAACATATCCAGTGGTTGTCTTTGGGAAATAGACATATGAGTGCTGCCAGAATTGCTGCAGAGGGTGAAGGGGTGGGGAGTCAGCCTGTCAGTGCACAGACCATACGTTCATAGTGCATCAAATTGGTTTTTATAGCTGTCTTCCCAGAAGGAATCCTCTTCTAAAGATGATGCATAAGAAAGCCCACAAACAGTTTGCTGATGACAAGATTCAAGAAGATTTATTGTCGTTTCATTATATATCGCTGTTGCAATACACAATGGAATGAAACAACGTTTCTCCAGGACCATGATGGTACATATAACACAGAGTCACACAAACCAGAACACCAGAGTCACATAACACACAACAGGACAACAAAGCGCTACGTACAACACAGAGTGCAACAAGTACAGACAGTGCAGAACAGACATTACATACAATACGCTAGGGGACAACATAGAACAGCGCCGCCTTCTTCCGGGGGGCGTCCGGGCCAGTGTCCTTGGACGCTACAGCGGGGATCCCGTGCTCAGTGTGGTGGTCCTGGAGGTGCTGTTCCCGATCCGGACTGACTGAGGTCGCCCAGTCCGGAAATCTAGTATCCAGTTACAGAGGGATGTGTCTCGATCAGGTGCTGAGGGATGATTGTGTTGAAAACTGAACTGAAGTCTATGGACAGCATTCGTACATATGAGTCATTATTGTCCAGGTGGGAGAGGGCCAGATGGAAGATCGTGGCAATGGCGACAAACATTTTAACTTAGGATTGTACTCACTTTTGTTGCCAGCAGTTTAGACATTAATGGCAGTGTGTTAAGTTATTTTGAGGCGACAGGAAATTTACACTGTTATACAAAATGTAACGTGCGAGGACATTGGCCTGGAAAGCCGCCCGAAGGGCGCTAGGACCATGTGGGGTTCGCGGGTTGTAGCCATGTGTCATTGTTCACACACACACACACACACGCGCACACACACTGATTGTCATAATTTATGTTAACCATGTGCACCTGAGTGTTATTTATGTTTAATTATGTTTGGCTTTAAATAGGGGCTCTGACACAGGATGGGGGCGAATCATGTTGTCTTTCTGTTAGAGTTTATGTTTGAGTTGTGCTACACCGTGGACGTGACAATAAAGCCACTATGTTGAAGAAGCCTGCATATGAGTCCTACATGCGTCCCGGTTCACGCCTCGCTATCAGAACAGAGCCGTTCGGATCAGCGAGTCTGTTACATCATGGACTCAGCAGGTTCGGGAGTCATGGATCGGAACAGCCTTCGCAAGCGAGCGAGAGCAGCCGGAGCGCGCTGCAGCGGAGTGCCGAAAAAGACGCACACACCACAGAGCGCGCGCTTCGCCACCGCACGCCGAGCAGCCGGTTTATGGAATCTGGGAAGATGGAACGATTAGGGAGATCGAGGACCCTGGGAAGCTTCTGCGCGAGTGGTTCGGCCAGACGCGGAACTGGAGCAGAGATCCGCGCGGCGAACCGCAAGGATTCAGCACACCGGTCTTCTCTCCGCCTCCACGGGACGAGGAGGAGCTCCAAAGCCTCACAGACTATTACCACAGGTATGTCCCAGCTGACTCAGATTCAGAGTCTGAGGAATTTATTCTTCCTCCCATGCCGGCAGCACGGGCCAGCCGCCGGCGAAAGCGAAAGCCACGCCCCCGACAGTGTGCAGAGCCCGCCGCAGCCACGCAGTGTGTCCACGGCGACGAGCAGCTTGCTCACGAGTCGGAGTTGGATGGCATGCCAGAGCTACTGCCCCCCACCAGGGCAGAGCTACTCGAGCTCTCCGCCCCGGTAATAGGAAATGTTCCAAGTGTTACAGCGATAAAGAAGGTTTCATGTGTTCAAGTGAGGGAAAAGATGCCATGTGTTCAAGCGACTAAACAGGTTTCATGTGCTCAAGTAACTGAAAATGTTTCATATGCTCAAGTGACTGAGAATGTTTCATGTGTTCAAGTGAGGGAAAAGATGCCATGTGTTCAAGCGACTGAAAAGGTTTCATGTGCTCAAGTAACTGAAAATGTTTCATGTGTTCAAGTGACTGAGAATGTTTCATGTGCTTGAGTGACTGAGAATGTTTCATGTGTTCAAGTGACTAAGAATATTTCATGTGTTCGAGTGAATGAGAATGTTTCATGTGTTCAAGTGAGGAAGAAAGTGCCATGTGTTCAAGTGACTGAAGGTGTTCAACCGACTGCAAGTGCTCAGCCTCCGGATGCGCACGAGCCACGCCTCCACCAGCACGTCGAGACAGCCGCTCCCCCTGAGGCCGCTTACTTGGAATTCGAGCTGCGTTTGGCGGGTGTGTTGCAGGATGACAGGGATGTGCAGGAGTACGTGGCGGAGTTCCTGGAGCAGGTGACGCAGGACGAGCTGCACCGAAGGGACCTCGGAGCAGTGTTCTGGAGCAAATTGAGCGAGCCGTACCTCAGCGACCTTGCACAGTACAGGTACGAGTTGTCACCTTGCGTTCTAATCAGCCTGCTAAAGCCTTGCAGCTCCAAGCCGACGAGCGGTAGCGAACACCTCGAGCATGTCCCGGAGCCGGAGCAGTAGGTTCCCCTGGACGGCCAGATCGCCGTGAGTAATTAAGTTCAAGTTAGTGACTGTGCCAAAGTGCGTGACTACGTTCATGAGAGTGACTATTTCGGTTTGCGCACCCAGAATGTGCACATAAGGGTGGGGAGATGTAACGTGTGAGGACATTGGCCTGGAAGGCCGCCCAAAGGGCGCTAGGACCATGTGGGGTTCGCGGGTTGTAGCCATGTGTCATTGTTCACACACACACACGCACACACACTGATTGTTATATTTTAATTTAACCATGTGCACCTGAGTGTTATTTATGTTTAATTATGTTTGGCTTTAAATAGGGAGCGCTGACACAGGATCGGGGCGAATCATGTTGTCTTTCTGTTAGAGTTTATGTTTGAGTTGTGCTACACCGTGGACGTGACAATAAAGCCACTATTTTGAAGAAGCCTGCATATGAGTCCTACATGCGTCCCGGTTCACGCCTCACTATCAGAACAGAGCTGTTCGGATCAGCCAGGCTGTTACACAAAGCTGCACACTCACTACTTTACATTGTAGAAAAGTGTCATTACTTCAGTATTGACACATGAAAAGGTATAATAAAATATTTGCAAAAATGTGAGGGGTATTCACTTTTGTGAGATACATAGGTACAAACTGATATCACATAGTTTACCCATGAATTAGAGGCAACATGACAGAGAATATAATCTGCGTTCACTTTGTTTTTAAAGAAAATTTTAAAATCTTGTTACTCACAGGTAAGCCAAAAATGTCAATAACAGTATAATACATAATACAGTGTAATCATGAGCAAATAATTTTCAAATAAAATCAGTTGAAAATTGTAATACTTAATACTATATATTATACAATAATACAGAGGTTTATTACAACTATTTATTATAATTGAAATCCAGCAGCATCCTTACCTGTAAACCCGCTGAAACATTCACAGAAGTAACGGTCCTTCCCATTAGTACACTTTCCATTGTTCTCACAGGGCTGAGATGCACACTCATTAATGTCTATTTCACAGTTGTATCCTTGAAATCCAGGAACACAAAAGCAGTGATACACATTTATTCCTTCACGACAGATGGCACCATTCTGACAAGGCTGTGACAAGCATTCGTCAGTGTCATGTTCGCAGTATTTCCCATGAAAGCCAAGGCCACACTTGCACTCATAGCCATGTGATGACTGAATGCAGGTTGCATTGTTAAAGCAGGGATTATCCGAACAGTCCAGCACATGAGTTTGGCAGTCCTTGCCACTGTAGCCACTAGGGCAGTGACAAGAATATCCATTAACTGCATCCACACAGCGGTTCTTTATTCCAGTGCATGGGTTACTCTTACATTTGTCCAAGTTAGGTGTACAATCCAGGCCTACAGAGCCCACTGGACATTGACAGAGGTAGCTATCTTTTCCTAGTGTGCTGATGCAGTTATGACAGTTAACTTGTGCACATGCATCATACAGTAATTCACAGTTTTTGCCCACATATATAAGTGGTTCCTTTGGGCATAAACATGTATAGTTAGCCAAGACGTCTATGCATGTGCCTCCATTCTGACATGGAGAAGACAAACATATATCTGACGTGCAGAATATTCCTGTGGAAAAATGGTGTTTTCATTTGCCTTATCAGAAATAAAATATATTGACACAAAATCATGTTTCATGACACAGTCTTTTCAAAAAAGTTGTGAGACGGCATGATGTGCTGCAATTTCTTCTATCTAACTGCTATAGCAGCTATAAGTGAACTCACTTGCTATATTTTTAAGTGGCACGTACTATTTATTCTTAACATAGAATTTTATCTGTTCAACAGATCGTCATACTTTTTGTTTTTATAATGCACCAGATGCACCAATTAAACAAATAATAACTTAAAAGATGTGCAAGTTACCTATACACTAATATAGGTGTCACACATACTGTCACCACATACTGTCCACCACATACTGTCACATATGGCGGTTTTTTAACTGTGCACTTGTAACGGCAGTACACGACTCCCACCAGAGGAGGGAGCCTCCGCCTAAACTAGAACTCTGTCACGTGACCTCTGCACTACTTCCTGTTTGGGGCCTATATAAACCGTGTGCTTTCTGTTCAATGTTGTAAGGTATTGTCTCTATAACTATGTTAAGTTGTTACTCTGTTCATGGCGCATGGTTGAGCTGTTTCTGTGTTACTCTGTCTGTTGTGATCTCTGCCATGTGTCCTTGCTAAGTCATGTTTATGTTTCATTGTTAACTCAAGCCAAGCCAAGCCAAGTTTCTGTTTATTGTTTGTTAATGCTAGTGTCTATGTTTGTGTGTTCACCTAGCCACGGTTGGGCAATTAAAACCCTCCTGCACTTGGGTCCAAATCTCCTAATTAATTTATTTAATTAATTAATTTTAATTAATTAATTTTTTAATTCTTCATTGACTGAATAAATATAATATATGATAATAATATTATATAATTATATAATATAATAAGCAGCACTGATAAAAAATCAGAATGGTGCTTTTCCTCTGTAGCTCAAAGGATGTAGCATCTATGATTTCCAAAAAAAGTTTAAGAGGTTTCATAAACCCATACAGTGGTCTTCAGCACAGAATTGTGTATGTTTTCATATAAGGTGTGTTTGTTCTTTACTCGTGCAAAAACAAAAGCATGGCTAAAGAATATATATATATACATATTTGGACGTGCAGATGGGCAGACAATATGGTTACTACGGCTAGATATTTTAGGTCTTCAGCTCATAATTTACTAATGACCTAAATTAGGTGTGTTTGACTAAGGAGTTTTCCAAAATGTGCAGTATTGGGAGACATCTGTAATGTGCAGTCAGGAATTTGATTGATTTCAAGAGTTCTGTGGATCCTTGCCCTGTCTGGCCATGTGCTCTATGTTGTTGTTGTTGTTATCTGGTGTCTGGCCATGTGTACTACCCATGTCTTGTGATTTCTTGTTTCCCTCATGTTCTCGATTGGTTTCCGGTGCATCTTGTTTAGTTGTTTGTTCCCTATTTAGTAAAGTGTATATATTTACACCCCTGTGTTTGAGTAGGTGTTGGTCTAGCTTTGGGTTTGTTGTCATCCTAGTTTGTTTGGCTTGTTTTGTGGTTCACTATTAATGAATTCAGCACTTGCATCATGCCTCAGCTTCTGTTATGTGTCAGAAAGCTAGACTACATCTTGGATGTGGCATCATTTCTTTTGGTGGATTATGGCATAGTGTATCGACACGTTTGTGTTTTTATGACCCAGTAATGGTTTTGGACTGTGCTTGGAGGCATATTTTGCACCATCTCTGGAACACCGCAGCAGAGAATTCTTGGTGTGGTCTATCATACAGATTTCCTGGATAGCAGCTTGAACACGTTCTATCTTGTGGGCCTAAACACTGCCACAAAAGCCATGCTGTCTGGGGAAGGCCCAGAACAAACCTTGCTGCCTATGTGAAGCAAGTACTGGTAAAAATGGTTCCCCGTTCACCATCTGCTCCCCAGAAAATAATGCAACCAGCCCCACTCTAAGCAGTGAGCCCTGCCAACCATTACCTTTTCTGCACTTGGCGTAGCAGATTGCTGAGCTCACCGCAGACACTGAGCCTGGGTCTGCACGATGTCTACGCCACAGCCTCAAAGTTTTGCGCCAAAAGGACCGCCTGCTCGCAGTCTCGCGCCAATAGGGCCGCCTGCTCACATTCTGGTTCCAAGAGGGCCGCCAGCTCACATTCTGACCCCAAGAGGACCATTTTTCATACCCAAGATGGCGTCGGTGTAACAGGCTGCTGTCACGACTGCTCCGACCACAGTTCGCTCAGTGCACAACTTTCATCAGTATATCACGTGCCCCACCAGAGGCAAAAGGACACTGGATCACTGCTACACACAACTTAAGGACAGTTACAAAGCACAATCTCGCCCAGCGTGTGGGAAATCTGATCATGCGGCCATTTTCTTGATCTGGATGACACAAACTGGGACATGTTCAGGTGCAGCTCTGATGACATCAGCAAGTTTACAGAAGTAGTTGTGGGATTAATTGTGAAAGTTGTGGAGGGTACAACTGTTATCAAGACTTTTCCCAGTCATAAGCCGTGGGTGGATAAAACTATCCGCCATGCTCTGATATCTCGCTCTACTGCCTACAACGCAGGGCTCGCGTCCGGGAACATGGAGGAATATATAGCTGCATTCTATAACGTGCACAGAGCGGTGAAAACAGCGAAGCAAAGTTATAGTAAAAAACTAGAGTCTAACTTCCAGACTTTCCCAGCCTGCCTGTCTTAATGACTACTGCCCAATAGCTTTAACCTCCACTGTGATGAAGTGCTTTGAAAGATTAGTAAGAGACTTTATCACTTCTTCACTGCCTGATACTCTGGGCCCGTTACAGTTTGCGTATCGTCATAACCATTCCACTAAGGACGCGATCACAAACCTCCACCATGCGGCCCTAGACCACCTGGACAACCGAAAAGGGAATCATGTTAAAATGTTGCTTGTGGATTACAGTCCAACTTTCAACATCATAAATCAAGCATCGCGATTGTTCAGGCATGTCGCGTCAGTCGAGCGCACACCAGCTGACAGCCAGCTGTTCCAGATTCTGACACCAATCGCAGCAACCTTTAAAAGCACAGCCATTTCCCCTGTCTAGCGCTTGCCACACGCTGTTCAACAATGCACATAATTTCCGCCAATTGCTGGCCGCACGGTGCATTCGACTACCACGGTCAACTAACGCCTACCGCCCACTGCATTTAACCAGCGCCGGGCTTAACGCATCTGACATCCAACTATCGCCTGCATGCTGCATTCAACCATTTTTGACTACTAGGAACCGTCTTCCGCTATCGCTGTCATCTCGACGAGCTCAGACCATTGCAGAAGTACCGACGTTAATTCATTTAGATCTGCTACGCTCAGAGGATCAGTCAACGCATAGCTGAATTTCAAGGACTTGCCGGTATGTTTTAAAGGAGCTGCACGCTGCTCCAACTATTGCTGGCCGCACGTTGACTAACTAGCGCCGTCCACCCGTTGCTTTAACTATTGCCGGCCGCTCGCCGCTTAAAAAAGAAAAATTGCCGGCCGCTCGCTGCCTTACCTATTGCCGGCCGCTCGCTGCGTTAAAAAATAAAAAAAATAAAAAAATAAATATATAACTTTTTGCCGGCCGCTCGCTGCTTTTAAACTATTGCCAGTCGCACGCACGCTGCTTTAACTATTGCCGGCCGTGCACTGTTCTACAACTATGGCCTGCTGCACGCCGTTTTAACTAGTGCCGGCACGCGCCGCTTTAACTATTGCCGGCACGCGCTGCTTTTACTATTGCCGGCGCACGCTGCTTTTAGCTATTGCCTGAGCTATTGCTTTAACTAGTGCCGGGCACACGCTGCTTAAACTAAGCGTCGTCCGCACGCTGCTTAAACTAAGCGTCGTCCGCACGCTGCTTAAACTAGGCGTCGTCCGCACGCTGCTTAAACTAGGCGTCGTCCGCACGCTGCTTAAACTAGGCGTCGTCCGCACGCCGCTTAAACTAGGCGTCGTCCGCACGCCGCTTAAACTAGGCGTCGTCCGCACGCCGCTTTAACTAGGCGTCGTCCGCACGCCGCTTTAACTAGGCGTCGTCCGCACGCCGCTTTAACTAGGCGTCGTCCGCACGCCG
>JAOUQX010000025.1:115484-127167 GCA_028566295.1 Liobagrus marginatus
AACCCAAGTTTGCGAATGAAAAATGGGGGGGTCGACTTATACACCGGCATATACGGTAAATGATTTTAGCAAATGGCTGCAATAACAGAGTGAAAATTTTAAGGGGCTCTGAATACTTTCCGCACCCAGTGTGTGTATCTATATATATATATACACACACACACAAATATCTGTTCATCTCTATATATTTAAGTTTTGTAATAAGAGAAAACTAAGCTTTTATTCATTTTCTGATGATAAGTGTTAGTGTTCTGTAAGTGACTGTTCACTGCAAAAAAAATTTTTTTAACAGTTACTTTTTACTGTACCAATTAACATTTATGCTGTATTTACAGTATTCACATAATTTCCACAGTTTTCAAATCAAAAAACACTTCGCGCTAAGTGTGGGCAGCCTACACTTAACTCACACCACGCTCTGCTAACTGCGGGCAACCCACAGTCAGCCCACAACACACTGCTCAATATGAGCTTACCACAGCAAATTCACATAAATTCCGGAAATGTCAAAACCACTGTGCTTCACATAGAGGGCCCACAGTGGGTAAGCCAAACTATGGGCCCATGTGCTATTATTGTTGGTTTGCCAATGCCTACACTGCACACAGTAAACCCACAATTGCCCATGGGATATGGTTTCTAGAAAGCATAATTCTGATCAAGTAAAATTTGGTATACTGAATTTTTACACTAATTTGACCATGGAATTGATAAATACGTAAACATGGCCACTATCAGACAATCAGTACATTGTAAACATTGTGAGCTTGTCATATCTATGATGTCTATTATGCAATATAAAAATTGGCTAAATGGTGCTTCTTACAGAAAGTTTAAACCCAAATCATCACTCAAACATCTGAACTGCAAGAATCCAAAAAAGCAGACATTATAAACAATATGGCTGCCTATCATGCAAATAAATCCCAACTACAAAACCATGTTGTCTGAGAATGGAGATTATATTATTGGAAATAATATTGGAGATAATTACGGGATGATTTGAGACTCAAAATGATTCTTAAATACATGCACAATTATCCATGTACTAGATAAATTTTATGAATGTATATTACAAATAAACAAATGCCTTTCAATTTGAGTCTGTGGAATTCGGGATTAAATGATTGTATTTGTACAAATCGGTTCACAAACATGTTTCCAAAAATAAATGTTCTGTTCTGAATTAATACATAAATTGCTCATGCAAAACGGAATCTGTGCATTTGTAGATCAAGTGGCACGCGTGCATTTATTGATTCCAAGCATGTTTGGAAATATAAATGTTCTGTTCTGAATTTATGATATGTTAATGCAGAACAGAACATTTCTATTTGCAAATATGTTTGTATTTGTTCAGATCGCTGCACACTCATTTAATCCAGAGTTCCACAGACTCAAATTGAAAGGCATTTATGTTTGTGGTTCATAAGATACAATCATAAAATGTATCTAGTACACAGATAATTGTGCATGTATTCATCAATAATATTGAGTCTAAAATCATCCCATAGATAAAACCCATGTATTTTAAGTAATGTTAAATAAATTATAAGTATCTTTTAAAGCTTTTTAAGGCTATAATTAAATCAAATACTTTAAAACATCAAAAGCTGTTTATTGATAACCATGAATTTAACTCAGTTTCTATGACTTGGAACAAAATGGCAGTCATCAAAAATATATAGTCGCAGTTTCACATTTGCTAAAAAGACCCACTAAATAGATATAAAGACCCACTAAAATAGATTGTAACAGTATAAACAAATACTTTTTTTGTGACAGAAAAAAACTGTTAAAACCAAAAGGGAAAAACCTTTAAAACCAGTGCCTTAAATGGCTCTGAGGCATATGGACTATTGAGTTGTTCTGGCACCCAGTTCTCCAAACTACAAAAATGAGATGAAAGATCTCTGAATTATTACAGCATATCCATTAAAATGATTTCTATATACATTATGTAGGAAACCTCAAACATGTTTGACCTTCATCCTTGTGCCAGTGATTATAAATATGTATTTTCAGAGGATAATGCATACAGATAAAATATTAACTGCTGGCAATTTCATTCATGCCTTTTCACTCTTACAATACACTAAGATTATACTTTGAAAATATAAGGAAACCACTTTTTCTTGGAGGGATTTAAAAACTTGTCTAATGTTTTGTATTTCATCCATCATAACGCATTCTTTAAAATGTCTTCATGAAAAAATGTTTGAAAATAAAAATATAAGGTTATAAAACCATACAGCATTTAACATTGTCATTCTCAGACGCTATCCTGGGCAGACATTTATTTTTATCCAATCATATGCGGTGTTAAAAGGATTCATATTACACTGTCATAGCTACTTGGAGAATAGCCCAATATTTACGTAAAGAAATTAAAAGAGAATAGATGGTTAGTAAAATGGAACGTGTAGGAAAAATTAGAACAAGTTAATACATAATTTGTATAAGTTAAATACATATGATTGTAACAATTAATAGTTCAATATACTTTCCTGAAAAAAATATGCAAAGCATTTGACTTCTCTCTGAATTATCCTAAAAAGGATTGTAATAATTTGTTATCTTCAGTTTACTTAACTGACTTAATTCCACAATATTGGATCACCACACAACTCCTAATCAATATATGTGATCATTGGTGGATGGTTATAGGCTGGTATACATTGGCACACCAAGAACATTAGTCTCCAAAAATGTGCACATATCAGGTGCTAAACTATTATTTTTTTTAGTATAATTCATATATCAATTTGTGATAGAAAACAAGGCACCGAGCTCAGTAATATAAACTGTTTCTTGCACATGCTTAATAGATTGCACTATTGACCCTACATCCAGTTATTCCAAACAGTGATCACATTTTGCCACCACATGCATTGATTAATAGTGAAGAATGTTAAAGGTCAACTGAGCCAAACATGATTCAAATTCACATCCCTAAAACTTACCAGTTAGCAGGCATTTGCACCCAACTCCAAAAAACTAAAAATACATTTCTTATCTGAACTTTTTCTTCTCTTAGTATAAGGCATTGGCACCTTAGATTTTACCACATACCTAAAACACTCAGACAGGCAAGTGCACACCCTGTCAATGTAGTCTAACTGAAGAGTTTAACGAAGCAGCCATGGCAATATGGTTTGTCGTTCTGCTCTTTGAAAGTGCCTTTGTTAAGCTGCTTGAGGCAGAAGGCACAGACAAAATGCTCAGGATGGAACTTCTTTCCCATGGCTGTAATGCACCGACCAGTTATGGGCTTCTGGCAGCCAGAGCAAAGAGAGCCACGCCGTTCATGGTAGTGAACTTCACAGTATGGCTGTCCATCATGCTCAAAAAAACTGCCATTCACAAATGGGGTAAAACACTCCTACAGAAACACACAGAAGTAGCATAATTTTTAAAGAATTGGGTAACTATTTTACATTAAGAATAGTCATACAATTTATTTCAGAGCAAACAAACCTACCCTACAAACAAAGCACTCAGGGTGCCAGAGGCTGTTCAGGGCAGATATATAATTTTCCAAGATGGCACGGGCACAGCCACCACACTTTGGAGCAAACATGTCAAAGTAATCTTTACGACAGTACGCTTTTCCATCTTTCTCATGAAAACCTAAAAAAAACACACCCAGATTCAGTATTGTTTCCACATAAGTAAATTCAGTTATTCCTAAAGCAATAGCCTCTCACCCTCCGGCCCAAAGAAGGCTCCACACTGAGCGCAGAAAAAGTGTTCTGGATGCCATGTTCTATCCAGAGCAGTCACTACTTTCTGCAGGTGAGAAAAGCAAATATTTTCTCATGACTTTTTTTGAATTATTTATCCAATCTGTATTTTATAGTCTACATTAGGCATGTATTACGAATTATAATAGAATGCTTCTGAATACATCTGTAGAACAATACATTAATAAATGTTTGCGTTAAATGCATTTTAACGGTACAGTTTGTGTTCTCACATCTAAAATAGGACCACTGCAGTAGTAGCAGCGAGGAGAGAAAAGATGATGATAGTCCCTCTCACAATATGGCTGTCCATCACGCTCAAAGAAGTTTCTAGAACCAATCTCTTCCTGGCAGTGAGAGCACACAAAATGCTCTGGGTGCCATGTGCGGCCCATGGCAGTTACTACCTGAGGAAGTAACATACGACACTCAATTTCCAGTTTTTTCCCCCAATATTTTTTCACACCTGAACTAGTGATAGTAAAGTACATTTCTAAGTCCTAATGCCCATTTTAAAGAAAATCACTAGAACTGCCTGAATAATCAGAAATTAATCAGAAATATTTAGAACATTTCTCCTGGCATGCCTTATAATCAGGGTAAAGAAGCACCACTGTATACTCACCTGACCAATAATTGGCTTGCAGCAAGCGCCACACACTCCTTTGGCCACAGTCTTTACACCCAACTTATGCAAATCAGACTGCAGGCTTCCCAGCATGTTGTCTAGTTTATTGACCTGTGTATTTGGACCCTTGGCCTGTGCCATGATCTAATAGATGAAGGGGGAGGAAAAATTAAATAAATAATAAATTCCTGAAGTTTAATAAACAGACACTAAGGGGGAAAAATGTGTTTGCATATGAACTCTATACGCTGACCTATATTCATTAATCTATTACTGATCTTTCCCATTGGCATTAAATCATGTTCATCAATATGCCATATTTCAAATTCAAATCTTATCACATACACATACATGCAGTGAAATGTTTTTATTCCGCATATCCCAGCATATGAATATGAACGCTGGGGTCAGAGCGCAGGGTCAGACAGAACGAACAGCACCCCTGGAGCAAGTGAGGTTAAGGGCTTTGCTCAAGGACCCAATGATGCTAGCTTGTCTGGTGCGAGGCTTGAACCCCTGACCCTCTGATCACTGACCCAGAGCCTTACCCTTGAGCCACCACCACCCTCATGTTCATATTAAAAGGCAAAACAATTAAATAGGTTTCATTTATTTATATTATATATAGATAGATATAGATATAATGTGTTTTTAGGTAACTTATAATAATGTCATCTTGGGTTATAAGTGCACGGTATGTTTTTCTTTTAATTATTAAAGTCTGGCAATCATTGTGTGTGAAATGTACACAGAGCTAGCAAGGTTTAAAATTTACAAGGTTTCCCCTTTAGGCAATCTGACTGAATTGCATTTGTTAAACTGACCCACCCCATAACCCAATGCCAGACCACCAAGGTTAATATAGTAAGTACAAACATTTACTTTTTTTGGCAAGGTAAGTATTTATGTTTAAGTAGAGATGTAAATTTGATTTAAAAAAAAAAAAACACATTTTAAGGCCATTTTTGTGATGTTGGTACTGGGTCCAGTACACATTTATAAACTACTCAAATTTAAAGATGGTGTAGCTTTGCATACTTTGCAAGTATGGAATGTGAACAACCATATGCCGATTATTGTTAAATCCTTGCCTTTTTTAAATCACAAATTAGGATTTTTAAAATAGTTATTTTTAAAAATTAAGTTACAAATTAAAAAAAAAAATCCTTCACCACACTGCAAAATCCTCTCCCCTGAATACATATTAAATACAATTGGAAACAATACATTTCTAAAGAAAATAAATGACAAATTTTAAACTCATGGCAAATCACTATAATATATGAAAAAAAAATCTGCCCTAAAAAACAAACATTTTTTTAAATAAAAAATAGGAAATGTAGCTGCAGCTCTATTTTCTGTTGAGAAATACTAAAAGGGGGTGCTAGCTCATGTTTATGCCCCCATCCTTACAGTGTTCGATTCATGCCTGCACCTGAGTTGGAGGAATGAAGGGCTCCGTCTGACAGCCCACAGACACCAGCACTTTGGGAGGGACAACAAGGACAAGTGGGGGTGACTGAGCTGGAGTTGTTGCCGCTGGTTTTGCTGGGAGTGGAGTGGACTCTACTGGCCCAGGAGTAGAGGAACAAACTGAGACTGAAGGAGGCTCGCATTCTACAATGCGTTGAGGAGGTGTTTTGGATTTCCTATGAATTTGAGATTGGAGAGCACCAGGTTGCGCTTGGGTGGGTGGAGGGGGAGGGGGAACTGGCACAGGTTTTACTGTAGGCCTGGTCTTTGCTTCCGTGGTTGAGGGTGGGAGGTGGGGGGTTGGGGAGCTAACATGGGGAGATGGAATCACCTTTCTCTGTGGAATAGGAGACTCAGGGGGAATAATAATCTATAGAGACAGAAAGAAAAAGATGAAAGGAGAATGGAAAAGAGAAAGCATATATAAAGCAGTGACGGGTCAATAAAGAGATCAATGCCGATTATTTAAAAAAAAAAAATGTAAATGTGTGACCTCTGAATTGCCTAAACCATTTCAAACATATACCTTATCCACCTCCCTGCTGTGGTTGTCTCGTAAGCGTTTAGGATTAGACATGACAATAACCCCTTCAGTCAGCCAATTATCTGATTGTTTCTTAGCGTGTTCCTTGCGAGCAATTCCCAGCTTGCCTTGGAGCTCTTCTATTAGGCGATCCTGAGAGTTGCTTTTGTGAAAAATTACTGGGCCCATCTTCCTACGAATGATGCCATCTCGATACATGGGATGAACGTTGGGGGTCTCCTTGGTACGTCTGATCACAGACTTGATCTGAGCCAGAGGTAGAGACCCTGTCAAATGCTTTATACTCAAAATGACAAAGCATGCACCAATGGGTGGCCAGCAGAATTGGGTTTCAAAACTAATGAGATTCTGTTTTGGATAAGCAAGGAACTTCAGGCAACTTTATGGAAATATAATCGCCACAAAAACACCTAATAAAAGCATAACAGCTTTAGGCTTTTAGTCCTGTAATTAGGTCAAAAACTATGTTAGAATACATTCAATTATGACTATGTTGTTAAATACAGAGCATGAAACCGGTGGGTGCTACTGCAAAATAGAGCAGTGATGCTTGTGTTTATGCTTCATTCACATGCCAACATGCGAGACCCTGACTGATAGTGCACATAGCATTTATTTACATGTAACAATTCACTAAAATATTTTCATGAATGTATTGAAACACTGCAATTTCCTCCATACATGTCCAGATGCTGAAATCCTATCCATGGTGTTGAAAGGATGTAATGTGGGCAGGTCCATCTGAACATCGGGGGTTCCAGGGCAGGAGGAAGGAGTAAGGGAGTCATCCATCCAACTAGCCTCAGTTATGGGAGTCATGGACCCATCAGCTCCATCACATGACAGCTTCAGCTCCATATCAGCCCAGTCCAGAAGTTCACTCCGGCAGTAATCCTGGTCCTCAAGAAGCCCATCTCCTGCCTCGCTCTCTGTGTGCATGTCCAACTGCACCAACCTATGGTCCATTGAAGCCAGGGTCTCGTTAAACACTTCTATGTGTTCTGTTGAATTCAACTCACATACCGATTTAACCGCATGTTGTGACTCAGACTTGTTGAAGTTCATTGTGAAAAGATCCAAATCATTAAGAGAAGGGTCCAGAGCTGGAGCTGCAGGCCTTATAAGAGAAAGTGGTCTTGTGGTAACAGTAACCAACTTAGGCAACACTGCTGAAACACTTGAGGTCTTAGGTACTGATACAGAAGTGATGGGAGTTGTGGTGATGTAAACAGAAGAGGGTTTGCACGGTGATGGTGACTGTATGAGTGATTCAGGTATAGAAGTAGAGATAGGAGACAGAGCAGAAGTTTGAGGCACTGGACTAGTCACAAGACAGACATCATTAGAAGCTTGAATTGTTAAAGTTCTGTCTGTTTTTAAGGTCTTTATATTTTCAGTTTCACTTACTGGGCTTTGAGATTTAGCAATAAGCACAGAGAACATTGGAGATGATTTTATTAAAATTCTGGGAAGTAAAGTATCAGGACTGGCAGGGGTATGCTGTTGATTGCCTAGGCTAACTGTTGACAATTTAGTGGTAGTAGTATTGATGGCCTGAGACAAAACCACATGCGATTCCAGCTTGAAGCCCTGCATGGAGAGAGAATCACTGATACCTAGATTTGGATGTATTGGACTAGTTGAAGTAGTAGACAGCAAGGCTGAAGCGGCAGATTTTAAATCACTGGACTGCAGAAAAGTGTTATTGGAATCCTCCACTATATGCAACTCTAAGGGTACTGAAGGGGAGGGCAGTGGAGAGTAGCAGTTTGGTTTAAAAGGGAGACTTGGTGTTGGGGAACCTGCAGCAGTGACTGCCATGGCAGAAGGAGAGTGAACAGCCGAGAAGCTATTGCACTGATCAATTAGTGGCTCAGAGTTTAGGGAGCCCAAAGAAGTTGGCTAGAGGACAACAACAAATAAAAAACAGGAAAGAAAGCAGACACATTTTTAAATAATAATTACATTTTTTAAAAATAAACATCCAGTAGAACAAACTAGTTTATAGATCAGTAAATCATCTGTGATAAGAGGTATGAGACCTTTAACTAGCTTAACTAGAACTAGCTAAATTGTACAGCAATCTAAATGGCTCTTATAAAGGCTCTGCAAGGTTCATACACGAAAGGCCCTGTATAAAGTTGTAGTATTATGTGTAATCATTATGACTCAGAAATAACTCACATTGCTTTGCACCTTGAAGTCAGATAAACAAGCCATGAGTTCATCAAGCTCTCGTGTGGCGGAGGTGGCGGACATTCGACCCTGTTGCTCAGCGGGTGCATCCAAGTGCCCCTCAGTTTGAAGTCCAGCAGTGGAAGACCTGCATTTATAATTTAAAATGCAAGAGTTACAGTATACATTTTTTATATTTTTGCAGCATTCATGAAAGATGCCTAAAATTTGGTCTTACATTGGGGAAGGTACAGAGCTCTCCAGTTCACTTAGTAGGCTCTCCACAGTTGGCCGTCCTTCCTCTGGCCCTTTGCTTCCATTTCTCTGAGCTTTATCTGTGGCAGCAGGGGTAATAGTTGAGTGGGCTCCATTTTCCTGGATATAGTGTGCCGAACTGTTTGGAGGGAGTGGCGGAGCTGCATCCTCTATCGATTAGCAAATTACAACCAGTTACATAAGAATTACACCTACAGATAATCATCTTTGTGAGCTAATTTCAGGCTTTAAAGTTTCTATTTTTTAATTTTCAATGTATTGGTAAAGGTACCTGTGCTGGAGTAGGATGGCGTGTTCTGCTGAACGGCATTGAGTTCCAATAGCAAGCGATCCAGCTCAGACAAGTTGTTTCCCAGTCCAGAGCTCATGGCTGCTGCAGATGAGTCGGACTGTGTCTTTTGTTTGTTTGGAAAACTAGAATAACAGTTGAAGTTGGTGAAGCTTCATCACTGTATAGAAACTGGCAGTATCTGTGAGCATGTAGCTACCTATAGACGTGGTCCTCTTCTGTATGAATTAATGGCGAAATACTGCTGTCTTGAGACAATGCACTTTTTTGTGCTGATCCAAGAGACTGAAAAAAGAAACGGAAATACAAAGAAAAACCCACTTCAACTGATTAAGAATAATTATGAACTTGTATGTAGCAGCACGGTGGCAGAGTGGTTAGCACTCCGGCCTCACAGGAAAAAGGTCATGGACGATTGCCACCCAGGGTCTTTCTGTGTGGAGTTTGCATGTTCTCCCCATGTTTGTGTGTTTTCCCTGGGTACTCCGGTTCCCTCCCACCTCCAAAGTCTTCTGATTGGGCATAGGTGAATTGGATACTCTAAACTGGAGTGAATGTATGTGTGAATGGTTCTCCATCTCTACATGTCAACCCATCGATTGTTCAGGATGTACCCTGCTTCACGCCATAAGCCAGCTGTGATAGCCTCCACATGCAATTTTTACTTAATTAAGGAATTTTATTACAAGAAAGAAAAAAGAAAAGCTGACATGAAATCAGTCATTTTAACCCGCAACTATCACAAAAGGAGCACGCAAAATCCTAAACGGAGTGAATAAATGTTTCCTTGTGGGGAAAGAAATAATGTTTAAAAACCAAAGAAGTTAATTGATAATCGATTGTTCGGTGACTATCTATTAAAGGATTGGCTGCAGGCTTTCATTCCAGCCAAATAGGCTTGATTGGAAGCCACACTAGACCTTTGTAGATAGACTATAAAAATTTTTGGCTATTAAAAAATCTGACTAACTATATATAACTGTTCCAGCATCTGGACCAATCAGTCACCAACAAATTATTCTTTATATTTAATTTATATATTTAATCCAGCAAACTCAGGCTCTCAACAAAGGTCTGTGAATCACTCCCCCGAAGGAACAACTTGGGCAAGAGCTTGATTAGATGTTTTATTGACCTAAACTATGTAGCCAAATTGAAAAGCAGAGGCCATAGAACAAAACTATAGCCCTCAAAACAGACTTTCATGCACTAATTTATAAACGCACTGATCAATAAACGAACAAGCATCCCAGGACATTGTTTTTATGATTATGACGGTTTTGTGAAGTGTCTTTTGTATGGTATTTTTTATTCATATTTTATGATAAACAATGGTCAACAAACTCACATATACCAAGTTTGGGGTGTAGGAGTTTATATTTTGAAGATTTTTAAATTTTAAATTCTTGTTAGATGGTATGTATGGTACCATTTCACCGATACCATTGCACCGTACCTGTATTAGAAGCATCTTTAATAGTTTCTGCTCCATCTCTAACCAATCCACCTACAATATGTAAACTAGCTGCTCAAAAGAAAGGATCGTAAACTTTCCTTTTGAAAGGTTGAGTATTATTGGCCCACTGACCCTTAGGCGGAGAGGCCAGCACCAGAGGATAAAGGACTCCTGCACAGTTCTGCCCTCCCACTTACTTGCCTGCTCCAGCCTCACACTGCATCTGCGGGGCGCTGCCTGCAGGCCTGCCAAGACTCAGCCTGCCCCCAACATGCGCTTAGCTGAAGAGAAAATGACTCCTTCCCTCTAAGAGTCAAACGATGCAAGTTTGTCATCGTTTCTTCATTCAACACAGAAGACATCGATTGCAACTTCAGCACCCATCAGACCAAACATTCAGGACTTCCTACTACAACAGTATATTCGGATGCTCTTCAAACAGCTGAGGCATAATGAAAGTATTGTACAATATACTAAATTGCTGTTAGTTCAAGTTGTGAACCCCTTTGTTAACAAAGGAGATTATAATACTGATGATTCTTCCATGGTTATTGACTCTTCTTCATAGCTTAATTTCCTGTTCCCATTTCCAGTTCCACTCTATCATTTCTCATTACACCTAAGCATGTGTGACTTGTGTTTATGTAGGCGTATGTACGTGTTTGTTAGTTTAGTTATGTGTTCCTCAGTTAGTTAATAAAACTATATTCCACAATACATATTTGGTTCTCACTCCGTCTGCTAATAAATTGTCACATATATGATCGCTCTTGTTACAAGCTCTAAGCGCTGCTAAATGCTAAGAAAGTGACCATAAAAATGCTTTTCTGTGGGCTTATAAAAAAAACATTTCTTAGAATTAATCAAGTCAATACTGAGTGGTCCCAGGATGAATTGATTGATTGATGTAATGTTAATGTTGCTACATCAACTTAATCTGGTTAACTGATTCATTGTCTAGGGCAGTGTTTCCCAACCGGGGGTACGCGGGAAGATTTTCCAAAATGTGCAAAAAAAAAATTTTGGGAAAAATATTTCCAAACAATTCATGTGTTCAAGTTATTTCAATCTCAATAGGCAGGAAAACATTTACTGAGGT
>JAOUQX010000025.1:166445-177581 GCA_028566295.1 Liobagrus marginatus
GCACGTACAACTCACTTACCACCTACGGAACGTACGATGCACGCAACCTTTTACCCCTAGACGTGGCGTGCGGGCCAGGTACTCACACCTTGCGCAAACGTGAGTGTGGCGTGCGTGCTCTCTGCTCTTGCCACGTCAGACCCAAAAACGCTGCGAACGTAACCTCCGCAGAACACGTACGGACAAAAAAGACGCACGGCGGGTTGTGACCTAGGCTTAATTCGTACTCATTCAATACAAAAGAGACAATACAGTCAAAGACAAAATATAAGACCAGTATTTATTATTTCCTGTCTAAAGTGTAAGTCCAGTATTAAGAACTGTAAATTTTCGACACAGAAACTTCTATTTTTGCTGTCAGAGAAAAAGAAATTTTAAAAACAGACTGCTGCTGTGCACTTGCTAGTGTATTAGAGGGTGCCATCTCTGTATAATTAACCCGTGTGCTCCTACTTGACCCTTTTTTTGAGGAGAGGAAACCAGGAAATTTGCAAATTCAGTGATTTTAACTAAAGAAATTATATTTCAATGAGCCGAGTAATTATCCAGAAATTAGATTTATGCCACACATCAGTGGATAAATAATAATATTCACTTTATTTTATATATATTTCATCCTTTTTATGATGCAGCGCCTCACCTGCCTCTATAATCACCTCCTACAAAATATGACAAAATCTTAAAACACAAATGCAAACAAAATCTAAATTGTTTTTTCACATTCTATTTTCATTGACAATTCCTAGAAAAAGATGAAATTGTTTACCTCATTTAATTTCTTGTGGCTTCCTTAAAAAGATGTGCCAGAATCTACCTTTATGCCTGTGTTGCTGTGTTTGTTTGTCTGTATGTATTCACTACTTGCCTTCATGATGAAAATCCATTCTTCTATTAAGTCATTACATATGGCAAAAAAATTAACAATTGAATGCCAAAGCATATAATTTAATTAAAGGCTAGTTTTAAATGTTGATTGGACAACATTAAAAATAAGATGGAGAGAAGGACGTTGATTCACTCACTTACATACACACATCAACGTGCACATACAAGCAGGTCTCGAAACTCAAGCTCTTATTCTTTAAGCACTTTTCTGCATTCTAACTTCTAAGTGACAGTTAAATGTTAAGTTGGTTTCTGATGAAAGGGATCTTTTAGTAAGTATGCCAAATAGTTATATGTTTAATTAATGACGAATCCTTACATTGCACCTCAGTAGCTTCAGAATTTATTTTCTATTTTCTTACATCAAAGATATCACATTAGTTCAAAGGTCATCACATTACTACTCCCTGGTTGCTGTTCTCCAGGAAAGCCCAAGAGGAAATGATATCTGAACTAAGGCAGCAAAAATTCTACCTGGAGTCCCAGGCAGGCAAACTGGAGGCCCAGAATGCTAAGCTAGAGGAGCATCTAGAGAAAATGAGCCAACAAGAGCAAACTAACAAGAGTCGGCTGCTGGAACTGGAGGCCCGGCTCAGAGAGGTGAGAACAAAAGTGATTTAAGTGCAATTTTATTGCTTTAAATTGCTTTAAATTCAGTTCCTGTATTTGTGTACATAGTACATAGTTATTGTACAAGCATCAGCCTCTCATTTCAAGTGCCTTTTTTTATTCCCATTTTTTTTTTACAAATACACGATACCACACGGCTTTGTTATTTTCAACATCCTATTCCAGAATTGTGTCTCCCCTTTGATGTTATTATAATGCCAATTCTTATAGATGTTGTAACCCTGCTGTGGGAATTTGATCATACACATAACAGCGTTTTACCTACAGCATTACAGAGGCCAAGCACTCATGTTGGTTAACTAGGCTTGTATTGACATTCCAGTTCATCACGTGCATGCTGTGTGGGATTAAGAACCACTGTGCTCTGTGGGATTAAGAGGCCGCTCGACTATATAGAACTGTAGTCAATTCTTTTGTGTTTGCTGTACAGTGAGTACATTTGGTACCAGAGCATCTAGTTAGTACTTGTAGAACTTAACATCATAAGTCACATCTTAACAACATTAACCTTACCCTGTTTTTTTTCCAAGTGATCAAAAGTATTAGAAACCATAGCTGACACCTGCTTCCTATTACCAAGTGTGCCCTGTAGGACTGATTCTTAAAAAGTATTAATATCTAAATGTTTACTTTTGGTTTAAGCCCTGGCAAAGCCATTTTGAAGCTATGAAAGGCGGGGGAATTGATCAAAGCCATTGCACGAGCACTGGGCATACAGTATTTAGCATAACGATTGGAAATAAAAAAAACACAAAGTGTTTTTCCTAACCAAAAAATGTGGTTTTCAAAAATACAATTTTCTTACTGTTTAACAAATTCAAATGCAAATAAAATGAAATCAAACTTTAACGTTTTCATATTCTGCCTCATTCACCTTCTGACCAAGTTCAAAGTTTATCAGTTCTGGCTGATGACCCGGATAGCCTGCAGAAAGAAGCTCCTCCTCATTTTCTCTGTATTTGCCTTCAAGGGGCGAAAACGCTTCCCTTACTATAACAGAGAGAACAGTCCATTGTTGGCCTTGGTCAAGCAGCATTTATTGTTAATGGAGTGCAGGTCAGGAAGCTCAGTGCAGATGGAACACTCAGCTGATCGCACCACCCTCTGGAGAGCTCTTCTGTCATGCTGGGTGCTGTACCCGAACCAGGCTGTGATGCTGCCAGTGAGCAGGCGCTCAACAGTGCAGGTGTAAAAAGTCCTGACCACCTGGGTGGGCAGTTTAAAGCTTTCTTAACTATGTGGTGGATGTGACATGACCACGACAGGCTCTGTGTGATGTAAACATTAAAATGTCATAAACTGTGCACTCTTTTCACTGGGATCCTGTTGATCGTAACTCGAAGTCGAAGTTAGTAATTCCTTTGCTCCTGCTTTGTACTAATGGATGAAGTCCACTATCATCAGATTTGTCTTGCTGACAATCAGGAAGAGATTGTTTTCCTGGACCATTTCTCCAGTTTTTTTTTATCTCCTCAAGGTAGTCAGTCTCATCGTTGTACGAGATCAGGCCCACCAGGACCGTGTTGTCAGAAAACTTGACAATGATGGTGGATTTGGAAGTGGCCAAACAGTTGTGTGTGTACTTTGAGTACAGCAGGGGAATCAGAATACAACCTTGGGGGGCTCCAGTGCTGAGTGCAAGGGTAGGTGAGACGTGTTTGCCCACCCGCACTGCTTGCAGTCTGTCTGTAGTGACAAATTACTGGCCAAGCCCCTCTCTTCCAGAGTGCGCCAAACACATGCACCAGGTGCAGTTAGTCTGATAATTAGCTGGGGAGACGCAGACTCGGGTAGATCAGCAGCAAAAAGCAAACTGGAAGGAGAGTTTGCAAACTATTATTTGAATTGGAGGAAACCTATCTCATGCAGATGTAACCCTCTTACAAACAGTGACATAACAGCCGGTGAGATTTCATACTTTATTTTTTGTATAGACTTGAATGAATTTTGTACTGGACATCATATTATTAAGGGTGCTGTAATGGCGAGCTCGCTCCGAACGGTTCTCTCCGGATAGCGAGCCGCGAAACGGGACGCAGGTATGACTCAGGTACAGGCTTCGTGAACATACTTCTTTATTTCAAGCATCCACAGTTAACAAAAACACAACTGCTATAACGAAACACAATCAACAACTTGCGCTGAGCTTTGTCAGCGCTTCCCTTTTATAACACTCCCGTGATTAAAGACAAACACAATGCAGGTGCGCCTGGTTAAACTAAGGCATGACAATTAACATAACGTGAAACTCAGGCGTGGCAATCAGTGTTTGTGTGTGTGTGCAAACAATGGAGCATGTGAGAACCAAACATAAACACAATCCCAGTGAAACACATGCTCTGCTTGTCCGTGCACGTTACAGGTGCATTTAGAGACTGTTGGGTGACGAGAAATGGCTAGTTTTAAGTAAAATATATGCAGATTGATAATTTGAAAAGTAAATGTTTAAATAATTAAATTAAGATAAGAAATTGTATTTGTAAATAAAGCTTAGATCAAGTATTATGAATCATGTTTGTGTTTGATCACATCTATGCATGGTTTCAAAATGGTGTTCGTATTTGTTAAAGGCTTCTCACCTACTGGTTGATTGACTGAGTGATCACTGCAACAAACTTCCAAATAAAAAAGAGAAAAGAAAGCAAAAGTGTGGTCAATGAGTGCCAGTTGGATTCGTCCAGATTTTCCAAGTGAGAGAAGTCTGCATGTTAAGTTTAGCAAATAGTGAGGAATCAGCATGAAAAACCGCTGAACCAAAACAACATCTGGTCAGACTGGGCGAGGGATGACTGACTCAAAGTCACTAGAGCAGCTTAAAGCCAACAGAACAATGGCAAAACATCAATTTACCAGGCTTACTAACAATGTCATCAGGATGCACACAATTTTGTCTGAAGAGGAGCTCAGACAGTTTTAAAAAAATCACAATTGAGGCCAACAAAGCCATGGAAGCCAATATTGTCGTGGAGGTTCAGTACCTTGAAGAAATGGATGCTGATGGTCCTATGTTGAACAAGTAGCAAAAGGCTGAGATAGGAAGAACTGCAATTGAGTGTGAGGTGAATATAACTAACGAAAATAACCTAAGGATCTGAAAGACATCATCCAAAGGACACTTTGGAGAAGATGAGTTAGTTAGAGCAGTAGAGGCTGCAGAGGATGAAACAGAACACGTGTCATGTATTGAACCTTCTGAATAAAGAAGCCTTTGACTTCAGGCTTAACCATCTAGAAGAACTTGAAAACATGCATACACAATGGAAATGTTGGGCTCCTCCTGCTGAGCAAAAAGACTTCCAGTGTCATGTACTAGGACTTGAAAAAGCCCTTCCCAAGTTAATTTTCGAGAAAGGCTGACTTTATCCAAGCAAAAGCCAAAGAAGTCTGCGAAAGAGTGGTGACAACAGCTTCTCTCAGTTACCCAACACCGACTATAAAACTGAAGCCAACCTCCCTTCCTAAGTTCTTTGGCATCAGGCATGACTTTTATCACTGGAGAAGATAGTGGGAAGCCCTTCAAAGACAAGGCAGCCAACCGGGTCAAAAAAGGTTTCAGTTATTTCACAGCCTAGATGACAAAATAGCAAAGGATCTTTGTTTGATGTCATATTTCACAGCGGACAATATCTTCCGTGTTCTGGAGAACCGATTTGGAAGCCAAACTGCTATCACCACTAAGATAGTAGACGAGCTCCAGAGGCTTCAAGCTATGAAAGGTCATCAGCGAAAAAAGATTGTTGAGCTCATTCAAATGGTTGAGATAGCCCTTCAAGACCTGAGTGACCATGGTGACACCGGTGCTATAATGAACCCAATAGTGACGAAGTCAATCAAAAGCAAACTTCCTGATCAACTGAAGAAAGAGTGGCTTCTCTATGCGGCCTAGAAGAGCATTGCCGTGGTGCCAGATAAGCGGTTTGACTGTGTTCTAGCTTTCCTCAAGAGTCAAGAAAATATCTATGAGCAGTTGGACCAATTAAAGGATGAAGATCCACATAGAAGAGAGATCAGGTCTGGCCGAAGCAAGCCAGAACTAGAGCCTAAAATCAGTCAAACAGCTGTACCTTTGCACAAAATCTCGGTTTCTCAAGCTCGCTGAGAAGAAGGATGCCATGAGAAGACTAGAAGCCTGCATGAAATGTCTGGAAGTCCATGATAATGATAAATACTGCAAGACTTCATTCTTATGCAAAAGTACAGAGTGTAAAGACCAGTGATCCACAAACCACCATTACTACCTGTGCCGGGAAACGGGTTTAGTTGAATTAAAGCAGAGTAAATGTTAACACTGAGCTAAATTTTTTACGTATGATTAGAAATTTACATCAGTATGTTGCGTCTTATATTTTGTTTTCTTTTAATTTGTAGTAGATTCATTAACTGAACCATTAGCACTGAAATAAATGAAACTAAATGATCCTAACATTAAGACATCAGGACTGTTGAAAAATAATGATAAGGGTGGATTTGAGGCTTAAGTGTAGTGGAAAAATATTAATTAAAATGTAAATTGAAGGGGCATCTAGTATCAATAGAAAAGGATTTACAAGATAACTTTGCACTCGACCTAACTGGGATGTTTGGAGTTTGCTACTGCAGTTGGTGGTCAACTTCTAGGAGCTCTTTGGCTGACTACGTTGGCCCTAGAGTGTTTTACTGTTTGTTTGATGCTCTCACCAGATGGGTTTGTAAATAGTAGTTGGTCATTTAAGCCAGTAGTCTCCAATCGTGCTCCTGGAGGGCTACTGTCCTGCAGAGTTTAGCTCCAACCTTAATTAAACACACCTGAACCAGCTAATCAATTCTTTACAATAGGTTAGAAACTTCTAGGCAGGTGTGTTGGATCTAAACTCTGCAGGATAGTGACCCTCCAGGACTGAGTTTGGACACCCCTGATTTAAGCCATTACTAGACTAATCGCACATTCATATGAATTAAATCGCTTAACTATATACTGGAGAGAATACTAAACCATTTGAGCGTTTATGTAATATAGCCTATTCCGCACTCAAAGAACCGGAAAAAGTAATAATTATTAATGTGTAAAAAGTAGGAAGGAGACATTTAAATTGTTTATTAATAAACTTGTGTTTGCTGACTCAGTATCTGCTGAAAAGATGAAGTTGACAACACTGACTCGCCATCTCTGCAGTAGTGGAAGTGCCTAAAGAGAACTGCACATTTCATAGGGATTGCATAATCCAAGAGTGGACTATTTCATTTCATTTTGAATTGTTAGGTTTTAAACGTAGACATTTCAAGTTTTCAATAGATGCATTTCTCATGTCTGTGAAAGTTACGATTCATTTATGAGATGGACTTCAGTTCATGCGCTATGCAAGTAATCATGCCGGTGGCAGCCCATGCAAGCCTGTGTGTTTAATCGGTGCCTGACTGTTCCACTCGCATTTGTTTCTATAGGTTTCTAATGTGCCTGATTGTTGCCAATCATAACACACTGATCAAACATTATAAATTCATAAATAACCATTGAAAGTCTTGAAATGAACAATGGATAAACGCTGCTGACTAACATGGGTTAATAGCAAGTTTAACCCTACCCTAATTATTACTCTAATTACGTCATTATCAACATTAAAGTGTTGCGCCAAACATCCCAGTTAGGTTGAGTGCAAAGTTGTCTTGTAAATCCTCTTATCCAATTAAGTCTGGATTGTTTTTGTGCATCTTTTCTTTGTTTTTAGACAATTTTGGATGGTTAGACTGCAGTACAATGAAGGTGTAAATTGCTAGAGAGTGTTGGACAGGCAGTCTGATGATAGATTTTTTAACTTAAAAGCGAACAAAGGCAAAGTCTCTTTAAGATAAAGTTCAAATGTAGGCTATTTTACGTTATAAACAATGTAATGTATTTAAAGGCATCACATAAAACTTTAGCTGCAAAGACACAACACATTCAAGAATGTTTGCAAGTAAAGGAAGATTTTATATAGGACGATAAATATTTAAGTTATCCAAATCAACATTATGTTTTAACTCCCATGATGGTTAAGGACTATCAAGTCAAGTCAAGAAGCTTTTTTTGTGGTTTCAAGCATATAAATCAGATGCAATACACAGTGAAACAAAACAACGTTTTGGCTGTGGTACATAAACATTAACACTAATTGGCAGGAAAAAAATGTTGCTTGACATGAAACTTGATAAAAACCTTAAACATGACGTTTACCTTGACTAGACATAAGACACTGACTATGACTTGGCCATGGACATGGGCTATGCTACAATATAACAATGATAGACATAGACAGACTGAAATAGAGTGTGCTATATACACACGGAAACTCATTAACACAGACAAGAAACTACTTACCACAAACTACAAACACCTGGGAACAATAATTGACATCACATGCCTGAAGGCACCTGACTATGGTGACATGACGAGGCACATGGCAAACACACCCGTGGGGCAGATGGCTGGAGGACATAAAAAGGAGTCTCAGGTTTGCCATCTGGTAGCCAGGCCAGTATAGCCCAGTATTCCTTACCCCCCCCTCAAGGAATGGATTCCAGACACTCCAACAAGGTTCTGGAGGGTGGTGGCAAGGAGGTGGAACATGGGGTGGGGCAGGGGGGCTAGGTCTCTGTAGTGGCAGCCAGGGTGGCATGGTCTGTGCTGGTGACCAAGGTGGAGTGGTTCGTGGCAGTGGCCTTGGCATGGCGGCCTGTTGAAATGGCCTGTGGCAATGGCTTTGTTGGGGCAGTCTGTGGCAGTGGTCAAGCTGGGGCAGTTTGTGGCAGTGGCCTTGGAATGGTGGTCTGTCACAATGGCCTGGATGTGGCCATGGTGGTCTGTGGCAATGGCTTGGGTGGGGCAGTCTTTGGTGGTGGCTATGGCGGGGCAGTTTGTGGCAATGGCCTGAGCATAGAGGTCTGTGGAAATGGTCTGGGTGGGGTGGTCATGGCGGGTTGGTCTATGGCTTGAGCGGGGAAGTCTGTGGCATTGGCCTGGGTTGGGCAATCTGTGGTGATGGCCTGGGCATGGTGGTCTGTGTCAATGACTTGGGCTTGGTGGCCTTTGGTGGTGGCCAGGATGGCGGGAGGAGCGGGCATGACAGTGAGGCTAGAGAGGGGAGCAAGGACGATGGTGAGATCCAGGGTCGGAGCGAAGACAAGCGTGAGGCTGGTGGGGGGCGAGGATGACAGCAAGGCCCAAGGGGGAGCAAGGCCTACAGCGGCACCAGTGGGGGGAGCAAAGAATAAGTGACATCCTCGGCTGAGCAGGCAGGCAGAGCGACGTCCTTGGCAGAGCAGGGAGGCAGAGCAGCGTCCTCGGCTGAGTGAGGTCTATCATGATTTATGGCTGCAAACACCTTGGCTGAGGGCGGCGGGTGGGCAGCCCTTTCGACTTGGAGCTTTGGGTCAGCAGCCATCTTGGGAGGAGCTGCGGGTCGGTATCCATTATGGCAGGGAGCTGCAGACCGGTAGGAATCTTGGCAGGAAGCTGCAGGTCGACAGCCATCTTGGCAGGAAGTGGCGAGTCGGCAGCCATCTTGGCAGTGAGCGGCGAGTTGGCAGTCATCTTGGCAGGGAGTGGCAGGTCGTCATCCTCCTCCAAGGTCTACGGGTACCCGCCTTATACAAGGATGTAGTCTATGAAATCCTCTATTTAGCCTTTATTCCATACAACCAAGTTTTTAGAGGTTCATTAAGGCCCCACTGAACAATTACTTTGAGGGTCACATCATTGAACTTGGGTCTGTAGGCCAACTTACAAAACGTGTGAACATACGCTTCCAGGGAACAATTTCCCTGCCATAGTCGCAGCAGTTGAATGGCTGGGTCCATCCAAGGGCCTTTAAATTCCCATAAAGTTACCTCCTGGCAAGGCAGAGAGTCCAAAAAAATTGTATGGGTCTATCATTCTGTAATGAAGTTGCAGGTGAGCTAGGATATAAGTGCAGAAAATCACTTTATTGGCTGTGGTCCCTAAACCTTAACACTATTTGAAACTCCTGAGAACAATAATTGACATCACATAATTCAAGGCGTGTGACTATGGTGACATGACGAGGCACATGGCAAACACAAACAAACACACCTGTGACGCACATGGCTGGAACACAAAGAAAAGAGTCTCAGGTTTACCATCAGGTGGCCAGGCTGGGTATTCCTTTCATCAGAGAGCCACAAAGACAATGCAGAGCTACATAAAACAAAACAACACAGAGCTACTGTCACACCCCAGGACTGTGGCCTGGACGTCCACCTGAGGGCGGTACAACTGTGTGTGTGTTCATTCACATTTCACATGTGTATCACTGTGCGGCACACACAACACACTCACTTGATGGCTTAAGCCAGCACCAGTCATTGTTGGTATCTAACTGGTGTAACTGTGCCACTGTGATTGTGCTTCTTGTAAATAAACATGTGTTCACGACCTGCATCTGCGCCTCATTCACTACTTCAGCTGTGTATGGCAATCCAGACGAAGACTTTCGCTTTGTCCATGTCACAGAATGACTTGCCTATCCAGGCACAGCAGATTGCCTCCCCGATCTACAGCCAGCGCCGGGCGGAAGACGAATCCCGCTGGCCGACTGTTTGCTCCGCGAACTCGTTATGGCAAAAGCCCCCTCGCACTGGAGCATCGAGGAGAAAGAAGACGGCGAGAAATAAGCAGGACCTGTGCGAACCACTCTGGGTAGATCCACCGTACGATCCAGAGTGGGAAAAGATTTTTATGAGAATGAGCGCAGTAGTTGAACTGACGTTCAGTCCCAGCCCTGAATCCACTCACGAGCCCAGTAGCGCCCCAATCCTGCTCCCGAGTCACCCTTCGACCCCGTACACATGAAAGCCCCTATTTACGGCCCCGTAACTAATAACACTTCTAGCTTCAGCCCCGAACCTCTTCCAGAGCCAAGTCTCGGCCCCGTGGTCATACTGGTCTGCAGTCCTGGCCCGTAACCCGCTCAAGTGCCAAGTCTCGGCCCCGAACTAGCTCGCAGATCCTGTATCAGCCCTATCCACACGCACGAGTTTGGTACCGGCTCCCAATGGGATTATAGGTCCGATTACAGCAGAAGGGGAGACCCTGACCCCACCCGCCCGCCCGCCCAAGGCCATAGTTGTGCAGGTTGCGGCTGCCGCTTGGCGTGCGACACACACAACACACTCACTTGATGGCTTAAGACAGCACGAGTCATTGTTGGTATCTTACTGGTGTAACTGTGATACTGTGATTGTGCTTCTTGTAAATAAACATGTGTTCACGACCTGCGTCTGCCCCTCATGCACGACTTCAGCCGCGTATGGCAATCCGGACGAAGCCTTTCGCCTCGACCGTGTCACAGCTACATACTACATACAATAATGAAGATTGAAGTTGTTGCACAGGTGTCTCAGATTGAGTCAAATCCGCAGAGCATCAAACTTCTTAAGCAGCCCGTCGATCCGCTCTCAAAGAACCATGGTTACGTTCACAATTTGAGTTTCTTTTCACCTTTAAAAATCATTCTCACAGTTTCTTTAAGTTAATTTATAGTATTTATTCCACATTATTCAGGGTACATGTGGGTGATGGTGGCTCAGTGGGTAAGGCTCTGAGTCAGTGATCAGAGGATCGTGGGTTCGAGCCCCGCTCCAGACATG
>JAOUQX010000025.1:205205-218579 GCA_028566295.1 Liobagrus marginatus
GAGATGGAACAGACGCTGCCGGGCTTTCTTCACTATGTGGCCGATGTGGTGTGTCCATTTCAGATCTTGTGAGATGTGGACACCTAGATACCGGAAACTGTATGTAGGTGTGTACTCACTTTTTTTGCCAGAGGTTCAGACATTAATGGCTGTGTGTTGAGTTATTTTGAGGGGACAGCAAATTTACACTGTTATAGAATCTGTACACGCACTAATTTACAATGTAGATTGTGTCATTTCTTCAGTGTTGTCACATGAAATGTATAATAAAATATTTACAAAAACGTGAGGGTGTACTCACTTTTGTGAGATAATGTATATCAAAACAGCTGGTGTAGATAACCCTATATTACAAACATTTTAAATAATTTCCTGTATATTTATCACCTGTATATTTTTAAACTTGGCCAATTTGTGCAGAAGCTGGCAACCCTGGTCATGGAAAAAATCCATGAATTGAGGTATATAAAGTAGATCACAATTTTTTGGCAGCAGTAAAATCCCAGTTACACACTGAAGATAAGAAAATATATTTATGTATATAAAACCTAGTAAGTCTTAAACTGTTTTTGGGGCCCCAAGAAAAAAAATTGTCTGGAGTCCCAGAATTAACATATATGCTACTTCGCACAATGTAAATGCATGCTAAAACTTTTAAATGGTTATGTTGTTAATTAATGCAACAATTAAAAATTACTTTGTGTTAGTTGGTCAACAATTTAAAAGGATAGCAGCATATGTGTTAATTCTGGGTCCATGGGTTATTATATAGGTAAGTATCACTTGTGTATAAGTGACTGTGATTTATACAATTTGCCTTGACTATACAGAGTCTATAGTACACTGATTTGTACTAAATACTGTCTTGAGGTATATATTTTTTCTACAGGTGATGAGAGGGCGCTCTGCCTGGTGGAAATAAAGAAGATGAAACAATCACTCTCTCAGTCCCACCTCCTATCCTTGCCCGAAATTGCACCATACATTTTTGAGACCGTCAAGGGCTGCCACCTTTTTTCTGCAGGGAGGGTATGACTGCACTCTCTCAAAACAAACCGTATTACTGCACAAACAGTAATAGTATATAATCTGCTTGAATCTATTTACCTTAACTATTTTGAGTCTACTGTGTCATGTTTTTTATTTGTGTAATTTAACCCATTCTATCTTTAGATTGAAAACAGTTCCTGCATTTGTGCAGCAATGCCCAATAAAGTAACAATTTTGCGCTACAATGACAATCTGAGCAAATTTTGTATTCGCAAGGTGAGAGAAGAATCTGTTCATAAACAACGTTAAGTGCGACTTATTCTAATTCATTAAAGACACAAGATTACCTTTGATTTTAATTAAAAAGAAATTTTGCATGTTTAGGTAATTGTTTTCTAAATTTAGCCTGAGAAGTACTAATCATATAAATAATAATTATTTAAACATTTACTTCTGATGAGTTTTTAGTCCATAGATTGGGGGGTAATAACCTCTCCTTGGGATGAGATTCTGAACAGATAGGTGCACACTTGCTCATC
Organism: Liobagrus marginatus; assembly: GCA_028566295.1. Lineage (NCBI taxonomy): Eukaryota > Metazoa > Chordata > Actinopteri > Siluriformes > Amblycipitidae > Liobagrus > Liobagrus marginatus. The sequence continues at coordinate 206,735 of JAOUQX010000025.1, forward strand.
CCTGCAGACACCCACCCACACTGTTTCTTTCTCAGGAGATCGAGACTTTAGAATCATGTAGCTGTATTCACTTCACCAAATACAGCATCATCATTGGCACCAACAAGTTCTATGAAATTGAGATGAAGCAATACGTGCTGGAGGGTATTCATGATTTCAATAATTATTTATTCTTTTCACTATTTCAATTAAATTGTATACAATATAGCTGACATACTGCTCTTTTCTTATATTAATACCACTGTAAATATTACGTAGCTGGTAAAAAATTCAGAGAACCTATTTATCCTGTCTATGGATTTAGCATCTGGTATATTGACATGGCATTTTGTGCTTTTTCAGAGTTCCTGGACAAGAATGACATGCCATTGACTTCAGCTATGTTTACCACATCCTCCTACAGCTCCCCCATTGCTATCATGCAGGTGTCCAGTGCAGCTCAGAAAGAGGAGTACCTGCTCTGTTTCCATGGTCAGATTGAAATGTTCATATTATATTATTACATATTTGTGCTATATTCATATTATAACTGTATTGATTGATATCTATGCACATTTCCAACATTTATAAATGCATAGGACCGTACTTAGGCATGACTGTTCATAATAAAAGATACTTATTCTAATGTATTCAGCAATGTTTTACTTAAATACTTAATGCAGTATTTGCACTCGCAGAGTTTGGAGTGTTTGTTGATGCCTATGGCCGACGAATTCGCGCGGATGAACTCAAATGGAGTCGTCTTCCATTAACATTCGGTACACTTGTCTCAAACTTGTCAGTACATTCTAATTGTCAATACAGAAATAGTATGTACCTAACCATTACACAAATGCACACTTTAAATAATATGTTAATAATTGATTGTCTCAATCTACTCTGTTCCCAGCCTTCAGAGAGCCATACCTGTTTGTGACTTACTTCAACTCGTTGGATGTTATTGACATTCAGGGCTATGCTGCTCTTGGGTGGGTTTCCAAAGAATAACACATATATCTCTAATAGTAGTTCAATTACAATAGTATTATTTATTTAGGACTTAATTATTGAACTTGGTAGATAGGATAAACTACTTGAATGCATAAATAATTAAAATTTCCAATTAAATGTACTCAACTCTAAAGAAAGATACAGTATAAAAGTAAATAAAAAATATTTATTATTTTAAATTACAACTGAATCATGAATTCATGGCTTTTCTTCTAATCTAATTCATATAAAAACGAATGAAAGCCTTCATTTTATTTTATATCATTAAGTTACTTTTAGATAAGTAATTTTAAATAAAAGAAATTAAATTTTATACAGTGGTACCCCGCTTATCGACTTTAATCCGTTCCTTAAAACCGGTCGAAATACGAAAAGGTCGAAGAGCAATTGTAATTATCGCATAAGAAATAATGAAAACCCAATTAATCCCTGCTCACAGTAACTCAAAACAACCGTTCTTTCACGCTCACTAAACACAGCTACACTTAAATAATGATTCACGCTGAACTACTTCAGCGTCTCCTCTTTATACAAAACATAATTGCACTTAAATACAACTCAGGTGCGCATGGTTAAAACTGAGGCATGACAATTAAACATAAAGTGAAACTCAGGCGTGCATGGTTAAACTAAGGCATGGTAATCAGTGTGTATGTGAGTGTGTGCAAACAATGGATCATGTGAGAACCAAAACAAAACACAAAACACCGTGAAACACATGCTCTCTAGTTCGTGCACGTTACAAAACCGAAGTTTAATTTACGATAGATACTCTCTCCACGAAGGCTGAGGTGAGATTGGGAAGATCCTTTCCCTCGTTCACGTGCATCGGGGTAAAAAAAGGTCGATAAGCGCGCATTTGGTCGTTCAGCGGCCGCAAATTTCGGTCAAAAAACTGTTCGCTAAGCGAAAGGTCCGATGTCTGAGCCGGTCGATAAGCAGGGTACCACTGTAATAATTTTTTCAAATTCTCTCGTGCTGCTCTTCTTTCCATATCAATTTTAGAGACTAAAAAATTTCATTTGGATAAGTACATCATACAAATGCCATAAATATAATTTCAACGCATAAGAGAACAAAGGCAAGGGAGAAGTTTGTGGGCTACTGATATGAAAGATTGGGATTCAAGCCTTAGCACAGTCAAGCTCAATGTAGTATCCATGCGGCTTTAGAGATTAATGTTTTACATTTAAATAAACTACTAAATAACAAAAAAATGTTATTTAAATAATCAAAATGCAATAATTTTCACTCAGATGAAGTATAAGTGACCTAAATGTATACTTTAATGTATACTAAAGTTTTTTTTTGGCAACTTTAAAACTGTGTTCAGGCTTCCAGCATTTGTTCACTTGGATGTCCCTAACCCGCGCTACCTAGGACCGGCCATCTCATCGGGTGCCATTTACCTCGCCTCCTCTTACCAGAACAAACTGAGAGTAATCTGCTGCAAAGGCCATGTTTTACGAGAGTCAGGAGAATTGCAGAGGACAGGTTCTAATAGGAGGTAGACATCTGACATAAAAAATTATGTGCAAGCAAACATTTCGTGTTAGTGTAATGTAACTGAGTATTATATACGTGATTGACAGCTTTGACCTCTGCAACAGCCCAAACAAGCATGGCCCACCCACTTATAACGAGCACATTTCAAAAAGAGCAGCCTCAAGCCCTGGCTCTCAAGACAGTGTTGTGCATCGAGACCCTAGCACACCGCATCGTTACCGTGAGGGCCGCACTGAGTTCCGCAGGGACAAATCCCCAGCTCGGCCATTGGACCGTGAGAAGTCTCCAGGGCGTGCAGTCATCGATGCTCGCAGAGAACGATCAGCAGGACGGCCACTGGATGAGCGCGAGAAAGAGCGGGAACGCACCCACCTGCACGCAAGCTCAGTCCGGACTCAAATCACATCAGTCAACAAGGTATGCATGAGACAATTCTAGTTAACTGCGTGTCAATTTAACGATTGCAAGGATCATGTTTTAAAAGCTGTACATGGATACAAGGAACCACTCTGATACTTTGTATTAGATTGGATCCCTACACAAACTCGAGACATTTTTTACATATTTTTAGATTGAATATACAGTAATTATAGAAGCTGTAACTCTAAATGAAATACAGTTGTGTGAACAACCTAAGTTTGTAAATAAGTGAACATAATAAAAAAAAAAAAAGCAAATTTTAATTAACTGCGACCCTGTAAGTTATGTTCCCTCTGTGAGTATCTAATAATCTCTGTTCCATTGCTGGTGTAGGTATGGGACCAGTCGTCAGTGTGACCATTCACCTGAAGAGCTGCAGTGCTAGAGCCATTGTCCAGTTCCTGCACGGATAGACAAGCATTTTCAGGCACCTTATTTAATACAGCTATTCTATCTTGCCAATGCCTGCTCTGAGCAGAGCCACATAATATTTTTGTCTATTTTCTATTTTACACTTGCTCACATATTTACAGAGTATTAATAAGATGCAACTGATTAGCAAAAAAGTCTAAGTGATTATTATTTTTATTTATTATTTTTATTTATTTATTTATTATCATTATTATTATTAAGCGCCAGGCCCTGAAGGGACGAATACCTCTATTGTATTTGTTATTTTTTTCTTATTATTTTTCTTCTTTTTCTGACATTGGATTCTATGGCAGCCCATAGAACCGTATGTTCAAAAGTTTTAAAAATTTGAAGACCAATAGAACACACTAGGATATGTTACCATAGCAACTTTGGATTCTCTGTCACAATCTCTCTAGCACCACCAACAGGTCAAGATTTCACTCATGTTTATGATCATAACCTCTGACTCGTAAGGCCTAGAAGCAAAATTATGTTTTCATCTGATTCTCTGGCTCACTCTGATTGAAAGCCATAAAAATCATTTATCATCATAAATATTGTCCTATAATTTTAATTTAATCCAAAAACATATTTTTTGTAGCTCCTCCTAAGACGTTTTGTTGAATTGCACAAAACCTGAAAGTTAACATTTAGAAACGTCCCTGATATATATCCAGAAGTAATTTCAATAGCTGTTACGGTTTCTGTATAGCATACGTGTACGAATTATTCGACAAGCACGTGAAAATGGATATGAGTCTGTATCTTAGCCATGCTTTGGTGTACTCACACGAAACTTGGTACCTGTAGTCCAAAGTCATGATCTGAGGCTGCCAGCTTAGTTTCGTTATAGCACCACCTACTGGTCCAAAGATAGTTAAAATCATTATTTTTGCTTCTAACTTTTAATTACATTAGTCTAATATCATAATTGTGGTCTCGTTAGATCCATCGAGGAATGGCGGATCAAATGAGAACTGATGCTTTATAGTCCGCCATTCTGGGCGTTGTCCATTTTCAATTATGTCTTAAAATGCAGTATTTAGCAAACGCAATTGCAAAAAATTATGAAACTTGAATTCTTTCATCAGTGCTACATTCTGGGAAAACCTGCAAAATGGGGCTGGTACCACCTACTAATCACAAGAAAAAAGTTTTTGATAAAATTCGCAGAAGATTTTATAGCTGAAAAATCCGGTTTCAGGAATCAGGGACACATTAATTTGCTTCTAAAACCTACTAGTCAAAGTTATGATTATAAACATGATAGCAATTTTATGCTATTTTGGAGATTTTGACAGCCGTTATGACACTGTCAGGATGATGTAACAGAAATGACTACAATGATGGCAGCTTAATGACTACACAGCCTTCAAATCAGAGATGTCCTGAAATACAATGTTATAAAGCAATGCCACTTACTGGTGTTAAAATGAATAAAACCATCTACGTCACTATGGGTCAAATAAACAAGAAGACGGTGAGTATTATAATTATCCATTTCTGTGTATAAATGATGCTGATATCACGAATTAAATTCGCTAATCAGATTTTTTTCTATAGCTGCCTGTTCTTAACTATTTATATCCAAACTTGGTTCTAAGTGGCAAGTATTACTGTTACTAAATTATAAGAGTGTTTGTGTGCATATTGCTTGCGTTTTAATTTAATTGCTACAAAGAGTAAAGATTTAATTAATACTATTTCAAGTTGAATTGTGACACAGCCGTTTGTAAAATTACAATTAATCTCATTGTAACACAGCTCAAAATGCAAATCGACATGTTATGAGTTGATAATTCTGTGTATCTCTTAGCTCCTGTGTAATATTTTCTAAACTGTGAATTCTTTAAAAAACATTAAAACATGTATGAAGTTCACTTAAAGTATTTTTGGAAATACTGCCTGTGCTAAAACAGACAAAACAGGTTACCACAGACAAAAACTAAAATAAATTATTTATGACAACAAATGACAATACAGAGTGCATTTGAGTCTGTGTGAGCCAGGAAATCAAGGACATTTATTGGTTTGTTTTAGGACCTACGAGTCAAAGGTTCTGATTATAAACATGATTGCAGCTTTAAGATATTTTTTTGAGCTTTTGACAGCCTTTTTGACACTGTCAGGATGATGTCACAGACATGATTACAATAATGGCAGCTTAATGACTACAAATAACAAATCACCTGAAATACAACGTTATGTAACAGATCCACTTACTGATGTTAAAAGGAATAAAATCTTTTATTTGAATTTGGCTTTTTCAAATAATTATCATTTGATGCTCTGTGCTAGTGTATAATGAAATAATTTCTTATGATTAATTATAGCCCTATTTCTGCTATTTAGCAGCATAAACAGAGTTTACGCGTTTGTACATTTTGGTCTAATATCATAAATGTGCTCTCTTTAGATTTCTTAAGGAATGCCGAGTCAAACAATATATGATGTTCTATGGTCCGCCATTTTGGGCGTCGCTTATTTTTAATTTTGGTTTTAAAATGCAGTATTTAGCAATGGCCATTCCGTATCATTATGAAACTTGGAACGCTTCCTCAGTGCTACATTCCAAGGTAGCCTGCAAAGTTTTTGGCCAGTGTCACCTAGTGGTCACAAGATTTAAAAATTTACTACAAAATGGCCGAATATGTATTATTTCAGAAAATGACATCATTTGGCGAGTTTGAATTAGGGATCAGAAGCAAGAGAAATATTTGTTTCTAGGAGTGTTTTATCTAAATATTTTATTACTACAAAGAGTACAAATCACAGATGTCCTGAAATACTTCTGATGCTGTCTTTGATGGGCTTATTAATGGGATCCGATATTATAATGGGACCCGTTAATTGCAGCTTTCATCTATATTTAGGGGTCAAGCCCCACAGGGGCAGGACCCCTATTCTAATTGTACTTTTTCTCATTATTTTGTTCTTCCTCTGGCATGGGATTCTATCTGAGCCTATAGAACTGTGCTAAAAAGTTCTGAAAATTTGCATGTCAAGAGAACACTTGTCACGCCCATGGACGATATCCGGTTGGCCGCTAGATGGCGGCATCGAGAAACTCCTCAAAGCGGGCATGGACTACCTGTTTGTATGTGTGTGCAATCCCCACCTGTTTTGTGAACTGATTACACACACATGCAACTAATCTTCTAATCACCACACAGAGGATAAAAGCCCTTAATTTTCTCCCCTCTGTGTGTGTTATTGTTTGTCAGTGTCCTTGTTCTTCACGGCACTGCTCGTTGGTTTTGTGCTTAGTAGCCTGAATTTTTGTGTTAAAAAGCTTAAATAAAAGCCATGCATTCTGTGTATGCGTCCGGGCATCCTTACTGCCGCAACTCCGCTAGCTGACCGTCACACTATGACGTTTATACTCTAGAGAGTGCTGTACATAACATTAATTATATTCTGGCTTATATTACAGGCTATAGAAATATACAACAGGATATTAATGATTATTTATTATGTTTTGTAAATATGGGGGTTTGCTGGAATGATAAACAGAGCTGAGAGAATAGGGTTGAGGGGAAAAATAGGTGGGTGTGATGTGGCCACTGGTAGGAACTGACCTGCCAAAGAACATTATTACCTTCAAAATAAATGGAAACATTATATGGATGTGACATGCCTATTCCCGTCCTTAATGTTTATAACTCAATAAATGCATTACGGCTTTATGTCCAGTGTTAAATGTGAACAAGACCAAAATGCTTCATAGAAATGAACACCCATGATATCACTTAACCTGTGAAGAACCCCATATGATGCAGGAAATTAGGCTTCAATAAATCTCTTTCTCTCGCCCCTGCGTCTATTTTTACAGGAGTAAAAAAAGAAGCATGACAAACAAAGCATAAACCATGTATAGTGAACGCAATACAGTATTACAATTTGAAAGCTTTGGTCCGAATTTTTACAAATATTTCATGATATTTCACATAAATGACTGAAAAACACTTTTATAGTGGGTTTCCTTTGTGTAGATTCACTGTAGTTGTCTGGTAATGGGCTAACAACAGATAATAGAAGTAAATCTAAAGACAGATGACCTTTCAAGGACTATTAAAAAAAAACCTGCCTGCACCTGTTTTATGCATCTATATTACTACAATTGCATAGCCTACAACGCTACAAAAGAACCTTACAGGCTTAATGATCATCACTTGTACTACTGGTAAAAACATGGCTTGTATGCTAATGCACTACTCAGTAAGTACCCACTCATCATATCATATTCACACTGCAGCTGGCTTTTTGCTGCAGAACATCAGCTACTAACTATGATGAAGATGTATCCAAAAGAGGTTGTTCTGCCTGCCGAAGTTAGACTGCACATTGGCATCTGCGAACACAGATCAACCTCTATAAAGTCATGCAACATCATTATAGTATGTTACTTTCTGCTGAACAAGCAAAAAAAGGTCTGTATTAGCCATATGCCAAATCTAATCCCTGCAATTACAGGTGGTGTGTATGGTGTGTATGGCTGAACAATCCAAGCAAAGCAGGATAGCAGGATGCTGTATGAACAAGGGTTTATTCGCAATGCTTAATGTCTCCCACTAGGACTTTCTTTGCACATGTTTTTGTTGATATTACATGCTTACAAGCAGAATATGATTTTTATAATCATGGATAAAAAGCAGAACCGGAGTCGTTATCCATAAATAGACTTAAACCAGACATCGGCCTAGGTCAGTCGATCGGACTGATGTTGATGTGTAAGCTGGTTCATATACCGGTACATTAAAATGACTGAGAGTTATATAGGAAGGATTTGCAGTCTATAGTCAGGTGAGTGGGAGTTTGATAACGTCTGATGATGCCAAAATACACAACAAAGAACTCGTACAAGTAAATAAGAAATATATTAAAAAGCCCACACATGCATGATTTCTATCCTCTGGGCATTTTCTTTGTAACCAAAATGTTGTAAAGCAAATGATAAAAAAAAATATGTATAGATAATTATACATTATATAATCAGATATATGTGTCATTAGGTAAATATGTGTATTTATTAGTGCTTGAATAACTATTATGGGGGCAGACTTAGGTTAGCACTCCTGCCTCACAGAAAGAAGGTTATGGGTTCTATTCCCGTCCAGGGTGTTTCTGTGTGGAGTTTGCATGTCCTCCTCGTGCTTGCACAGATTTTCCCCAGGTACACCGGTTTCCTCCAGCCTCCAAACACATGCGATTGGGCATAGGTGAATCAGCTACTGTAAATTGTCCATAGGAGTGAATGTGTGTGTGAATGGTTGTCTGTCTCTAAGTGTTAGTGCTGCGTTTAACTGATGATGGTCCAGGGTGTACCCCGACTCACGCCCCTAGTTAGCTGGGATAGACTCCAGCGCCCCTGCCACTCTGAACAAGATAAGTGCTAGACATAAAATAATGAATGAATGATTAATTTCAGTTAATTTCTTCGGTCCTCGCTATCAGAAATTATGACATGACAATTACAATCACATTAAGCGTCTATAGAACTGCATTAATGACTCACATTCCAGTAGACGTCATAATTATATACAATTAGAATTTCCTTAAAGTTTTTATATCAATATTTAAGTATTATACACAGGTTTAGACTTGAGATCAGGCATCGGCCCAAATCTGAGTCTTTATTCGTTTATTCTATTTCTGGCATATCTACAAAGCAGACTGTGTGTGTTCAGAGTATAGTACACAATATTTCCAAATGTATTACATTTATGTGCATTTTAACCATTTCATTTCGGATAAAGGAACTAGCAGGTGGAAGCTTGCATCCAGGCAGTTGAAGCTAATTCCAACATCCCATGAGTTGAAAGGAGGGCGCCAAAACATATTTAATGGCCACGACAAGTTGTTTTCTAATTATTACAGATACGTGTCAGGTCTAGCTATTTAAGAAAGTCAGATTTACAACATGCACTACAACCAGCTCATGGCTGCCCATGACTTCACACATTACCCAGAACACACACATTGTTTATGTGTTTACAGTCTCCCTCCTTTTGATCACTCGCACCTAATCCTCAATCAAGTGTTACTTTTTTGCCAACTGCCTGGCCTGATTCTGTCCTGACTTTGCAGATGCCTGATGTTTTGCATTTGTTTATTGTCTCTTTTTTACACCTGATACACTTCCATCTGCATCCTCTCCTTATCCAGCAATAATACACAGCTATAGTCAGTTGTAGTAGTTGGAGAGTGTGTCCTTGTTATGTTGAAGAGGATTATCAGCTCTAGTAAACATCTACAATATTTTCTGCTTGATATTTCACTTTGATGGATTGAACGTATCACTGCTAAATGTTAAAAATAAGATTCACCGACGATCTGATAAACAATATTTCATTTATAACCTGCGGAGAGTTTGGAAGAGTGGGGTAATGACAGCAACAAATTATCTTAGAGATGGTACTGATTTTGTAAGTCATGGTACTATAAATCATTCTTCTTTCCCTGCACATAAGTGTTACAAACGTGTCTAGTGCAGGGTGTACATTTAGAACGAAACATCTCAAGCTTTTAGCCTTTCTTGCAGTTCATCATGTCTTTTCATTGACATCAACAGTTCCTGTCTGTGTAGAAGAAAAGAAGACTTGTCCATCTCAGAGGTGACCCGGCATAACCGGACATTCTACAGAGCGAATATCTCGTCTGCAAGTACGTCAGAGCGGAATTCTTTCTTCATCGGTCTGTCACTTTGCAGTCACCCTGCCGTCCTCTCATCAGGCGCTAGCAGACAACATCTGGCGCTCTAAGGCAAGTCTGTCACTGCTATAAGTGACAGATGTTGGCGCCAGAATGACAGTGCTAACCTAATTCACATGAGCCATCTCTAACAAATGCTGATGAAAGAAAATGTATAATTAATCATTCAAAATTCATCATTTTGAACTTTAAAAATGAATATATTCAGCAATGTTATACGCAGTTTGTCATTGCGTTTGTTTGTTTTTTTACAACGTTTTCTTGATATTGAAAGCCTCTTTATATCCAGGCATTCATGCACACGAGTGCTTTTGTTTGGTGGAAAGAAAGAAGAATGTGAGAAGCGGAAAACGAGTGTATCCAGACACTACACATGTAAACAAAAGGAGCAACATAGCTGAATTTGTTTGACTTGCATCTAATTAAGTTGTATTGGAGATGCAGAACACAACTAATGCTACTTAACATTTGGACCATTTTCAGGTTTCCAGTTGTCATTGCATGTTGTCTTGACTACCGCCTCTTCTTCTTCTCGCCTAATGATTTATGTTCACTTTGTCTCTGCATATGCCCATTTTCAGGATTAGATAAACTCATCTCTCTGTTGCCGATCGCTCTTAAGCCAGACTCGCACTACAGGAGTTTGCCGTGATTTTTCCCTCCCGAGAATCTGAGTGGAGGACCTTGATTGGTCCCGATGTTCGACTCGGATTGTCCGGTAATGTGATGCTTTTACAGATCGGCTCTTGTATCTCCCAATCTGCTCTCGCCCAAATCGTTTCCTAGCCGAACATATCAAACATGTTAACTCGGGATGATGACGGCTATGATTGCGTCACTACTTCACAACAACCAATAAGAAACAAGCCTACGACGGGACGAAAGTGACAAACATTTAGAAACCCTGACCGCGAAACCTGCAGCACGGAAACTGAAGAATTGACAATCCATGTTGTCCTTCTCCACATCCATTTACTCATGCACACTCGTTTAATCTTCCACTTCGTTTTTTTTCTCGCTACAAACAATATGTATGGATGCAGCAAGTTGTTGTGCTGCAGCATCCATTTTATTTACATCCGTGTTTCCGCATCCCCTAGATCACATGACTTGGCGTGCCATCTGGCAAAATAATCTTAGTATCATCTTATAATGTGTGATGCAATGTATTTTCAAATATTGTAATATATTGAATGTTTAAAATGAGGGAAGAGAATCTCTGAATACTGATTCTTGTTGTGTGTGTATTGCACACGGATTTTATAATCGGTTAGGATTTTAGGATTGGTTAGTGTGAGCCCGGTTTTAGTGGTGCTGGGATCTTGGGATGTTGTGCTCACAACCTTTTGATCTCTAGACCGTTAACCTCGAGCAACCAATTCCGTATAACTATTTGCACCCACGTAAACTACCTGATCTTGTCCATGTTTGCACTATCAGTAACCAAATTTCAACTTGTTTACATTATTCTCGGATGATATGGGGATCTGCTGACGTTACAGACACATTAGCTGGTTTTACACTCTTACTTCCAATACACTGATATGAATAAATTACCAATGATGTGACATTATTTTTGCCATTCTCTTGGCCTTCTTCTAAGTCTTTTAAAAGTAAGACTTTCTTACAGATACCCATTAGATAGACAATTAAGCTTTTTGAACCTTGAACCTTGAGATAGATTTTTGAAATCTATCTGATGATGTAAAAACGGAAACTGGCAACCCTGGTGGTGGCTCAGTGGTATAAGGCTCTGGGTCAGTGATCAGAGGGTTGGGGGTTCAAGCCCCGCACCAGGCAAGCC